>CAJQZJ010034466.1:3521399-3547462 GCA_907164525.1 Lophiomys imhausi | reverse complement strand
CCTGACAGCACCCCCTATTCTACTCCAAGTAGAAGATAAGCATCGAAGAACCTCCACTGTAAGATGGTTGAATTAGTGGCAAGCCTATCTGTTGGCATGAAAAAACCCCTTGCACCAACTGCAGACAGACTGCTGTCCAAAAAGGACAAAACACCGGTAGCAGGGAAGTCGACAGCCTAACTCTGCCAAGACAGGGTAGGTAAGTCCTTCATAATCCCTGCTCTACAACAAATGTCTGTCAGAGAAACAGGACCCAAAGGCTGAAGACTGATGCTGGAATGTATGGAGAGAAAATGGGAACTGTCCAGGCAGTCATTGGTATGTTCTTTCTTAGTTTTGGAAGCTGCAGGCCCTGCACTTCCTATATAAGCAAATATATTTATCCCTCTCAGGTCTCTGAGGTGGTTGAAGAATAGACAGCTAGAGTCTCATAGTTAAATTTTGAATTGTTTAGGAATTAAGAGGGTGTTATAGATCTAAGAAGATACTCTTAAAAGTGTGTTGCAAGATAGTATGAATGTTGTGTCACATATAGACCTTTAAACTCATGGAGTTGGTTAGATAGTAGAGTGTTAAAGTCAGGGGCCAAATATGTATAAACTGGACATTGGGAAGGTATACTGGGCCATTTAACTCTCATAAATGTGGCATATTTATATCTATTGTTTTGTATAATACTTACTGTTATAAGAGAAGGAACCATCTGTTGGACTGAAAGGGGAAACTTCTGGGGGGAAGAGGGTGGAAGGGCGGGATAGGAAGGGGGAATAGGGAGGGGTTTGTTACTGAGATGTAACTTGAAAAAACAATAAAGTATTTTAAAAAATGAAAAAAAAATGGCTAAGCAAGTAAATTGTAACATTTGTTGTCCAGTCTCTATGTGCTCAGCAATTTGAATGTCCTGAGCATTTTGTAGTCTGGACTTTGGGTAGGAAAGTTCAGGACTTTATTGCTGTCTTGTCTGGAACAGTCTTTGAGGCTGGGCCATCTCAGCAAGCTGTTGGAAGTTCTTCTGGATGCAGATTTTTGAGGAAACAGCTATTAAGGCAGTCTATGAGGCTGGATCATCTGGGTTACTTGTCTTGTCTTCTTTGGACTCTGGTCTAGTTCTGAAAATATATAATATCACAAGTAACATATAGTTCTTCAATTACCAAAATGCCTTGGATGTGCAGGATGCACAAGTCAATTAAGGAATATTTTCTGTTCTTTGAACAGAAGAAAGACATTTGTACGTCTCCATTCATGACATATTTTAACCTTGTCTCCCAAATTTTGAGATCAAGGTATGAATTTAAATAAGCCATTTTGTATTAGTTTGAGTTCCAATTCTCCCATGGAAACACCATTATTAAGGAGATTGGTGTAAAATAGCATGATATGCTATTTTTCTTAACTGCTGGCTGTGGGAGGCATGCAGTTTGCAAATTCTTCCCCAACCTAACTCTGGGTCGTTACATTGGTTAACAGAATATATCTCTTTGTTTTGTTTTGTTTTTTTTGAGGCAGGATTTCTCTGTGTATCCTTGTCCTGGACTCACTTTGCACCAGGCTAGGCTTGAACTCACAGAGATTAGCCTGCTTCTGCCTCCAAAATTCTGGGATTAAAGGCGTGCACCATCACGCCCAGCGATTAACATAACTCTCTTAGGGGCAAAGTGTCTCCTTTAGTGGGAGCCCCACAACTAAGGAGACTGGCTTGTGACTCTTTTCTCTTTGCATACATTTAAGATTATGTGCATTTATCCATTACATCAGTAAGGACATTATTAAACTTAACATAAAGAAAAAAATGTGTCATTTTAAAATTCTAGACTGTCTTTAGTAAGCAGCTTTATCTCCTCAGCAGAGTTCCCGCCCTGCCTTCATTGTTTAAACCAGGCTGGTCTAGAATCCAGAGATCTGCCTGTTACTTCCTCTAGTATGATGGGATTAAGGGCGTGTGCTAGTACCACCCTGCTCAAATGTTTCACTTAAATCCCAGACTTTAGTAACACTTTAACCTTGAAAGTAACTTTGAACTGTAGTGACATTTCGAAATCTGCCCAAAATCTTCAAAAATCTCTTATGTTTTAGCAATGCCAAACCAGAAAGATATCCTTTCTATCTCTTGATATAGGAAAATCAAAGACATCTAAACAAAAATCAAGCAAAGAAACAACATTCCAAAAGCCTTAGCATATCTAACCATGCCATCCCATGTTGCAATTAAAGCTTTTTTCATTATTACTTGAAATCCAGTTCTGACTGTATTTCATTGGTGGACCCTTCCCAGAAAGTCCTGAGAAGCACCTCATAGCCAGGGAGCTCTTAGCTCCATCTGCCATCAATTTTACCTTATTTACCAGGAAAGGCCTCCCTCTTTCCTTCATTATCAGTGTTGACAATTTAGCATTCCATCTGTAAATTCTTTCCTTTAAGATTCTCCTAGTCTGAACTTTCTCAAAAAAGATACACAAAACCACAATTGTCAGGGTAAAAATCATTTGCATGCTAAGAGGAGCAAACTCAATTGGAATCCCAAAGTATTGAGGCATTATGAATTCCTCCATTTTTAATCTAGGCGGTTAATTTCGCTCTCAAATTCTATTTAGAAGGCTGCCAGTTTTTTAGTACATAAGGAGAGCTAAGCTTTAGCTCTCTGACTTTGCTGCAAGGCAACAGCTTTTGTTAAGTTAGCCGCACCTTTGAAATTCATTTGAGTTCAGTTCCCTTCTCTTTGGCTAGGAAACTGGCTTTCACCCAGGCCTTCTCACACTGAAAGCATGGATTCTAACTGCCCCACATTGGGCACCATTTGTAAAAAAAAATATATGGCTAATTAAAGTATTTACCCAGTGTTTATGTTGTTGTTAATTGGTTCGGCAGTTGTTAATCTTTAAGCAGATATTAAAAATGAGTATACAGAGATCACATGGATTTCTAACAAGCCTTGGCCTGAGTTGTGCATTCCTGGCCCATTTAGGCTAGCTCTTAATTCTATTACCCAAATATGACCCCATATTTACATACGTCCCCTTGGACTGCCATTCTCCACGATATGCCGATGTTCCTGGCCATGTAGAATGAGGTTCCTTTTTCTATCCCATGTTGTGTGCCTCCTTCCTCCTGCTGCTGGCTGGAATGAATTAATCCTCTGTCTAAAGTGCAGGCTTCCTGCTCTAATCCCAGGAAGTCTCACCTTTCTCTGTCTTTGCCCAATCTCAGTCCTCAGCATTCTATTTAACCAATCAGATTCAATGTAAGTAACAGACAGCAAGCAGGACCAATTAATCAACATTTAGAATGCTTAACACTACCTCAACAGGCTACTGATTTTTTTGAATTGATTTTGTATCCGGCCACCTTGCTGAAGGAGTTTATTAGCTGTAGAAGTTCTCTGGTGGAATTTTTGGAGTCACTTATGTATACTATCATATCATCTACAAATAGGGATACTTTGACATCTTCCTTTCCAATTTGCACCCCCTTGATCTCTTTTAGTTGTCTTATTGCTCTAGCTACAACTTCAAGTACTATGTTGAAGAGATAAGGAGAAAGTGGGCAGCTGTAAAAAAAATTAATTATTTACCCATATTTATATTATTATTAATTGATTTGCTGCTGTTAATCTTTAAGCAGCCATTATAAATGAGCACACAGACACTGTGGATTTTACCAAGCCTTGGTCTGAATTGTGCAAACTTGGCCCATCCAAGCTAGCTCATAATTCTATTACACAAATACGACCCCATATATACACTCGTCCCCTTGGACTGCCATTCTCCACGATATGCCGATGTTCCTGGCCATGTGGAAATAGGTTCTTTTTCCTAAACCATGGTGTGTGCCTCCTCTTCTTCCTGCTCCTGGCTGGAATGCCTGAATCCTCTGTCTAAAGTGCAGGCTTCCTGCTCTAATCCCAGGAAGTCCCACCTTTCTCTGTCTTTTCCCAATCTCAGGCCTCGGCATTTTATTTAACCAATCAGAGTCAATGTAAGTAACAGACAGCAAATAGGACCAATTAACATTTAGAATGCTTAACACCACCCCAACAGGCAGCCTTGCCTTGTCCCTGAATTTAGAGGAAATGCTTTAAGTTTCTCTCCATTTAGTTTGATGTTGGCTATTGGCTTGCTGTAAATTGCCTTTATTATGTTTAAACATGGTCCTTGTATGCCTGATCTCTCTTCAACATGAAGGGGTGCTGTATTTTATCAAAAGCTTTTTCAGCGTCCAATGAGATGATCATGTGGTTCTTTTCTTTCAGCTTGTTTATGTGGTGGATTACATTGATGGATTTTCTAATGTTGAACCACCCCTGCATCCCTGGGATGAAGCCTACTTGATCATGGTGTATGATACTTTTGATGTGATCTTGGATCCAGTTTGCAAGTATTTTATTAAGGAACTTTGCATCCATGTTCATAAGGGAAATTGGTCTGAAATTTTCTTTCTCCGTTGGGTCTTTATGAGGTTTAGGTTTCAGGGTGACTGTGGCCTCATAGAATGTGTTTGGCAGTATTCCTTCTGTTTCTATGTTGTGATAGAGTTTGAAGAATATTGGTGTTAGCTCTTCTTTGATTGTCTGGTAGAATTCTGTGCTGAAACCATCTGGGCCTGGGCTTTTTTTTGGTTGGAAGACTTCTAATGACTTCTATTTCCTTAAGGGTTATAGGACTATTTAATTTGTTTACCTGTTCTTGATTTAACCTTGGTAGGTGGAATCTATCAAGAAAATTGTCCATTTCATTTAGATTTTCCAATTTTGTGGAGTACAAGTTTTTGAAATAGGACCTAACGATTCTTTGGATTCCCTCAATGTCTGTTGTTATTTCCCCCTTTTCATTTCTGATTTTGTTGATTTGGGTATTTTCCCTCTGCCTTTTAGTTAGTTTAGCTAAAGGCTTGTCTATTTTGTTGATTTTCTCAAAGAACCAATTCTTGGTTTTGTCGATTCTTTGTATTGTTCTTTTTATTTCTAAGTTGTTGATTTCAGCCCTGAGTTTGATAATTTCCTCTCATCTGCTCCTCTTGGGAGTGTTTGCTTCTTTTTTGTTCTAGCTCTTTCAGGTATGCTTTTAGGTGGCTAGTATAGGAACTCTCTAGTTTCTTTTTAAAGGCATTTAGTGCTATAAATTTTCCTCTTAGCACTGCTTTCAATGTGTCCCATAAGTTTAGGTATGTTGTGCCTTCATTTTCATTGAGTTCTAAGAAGACTTTAATTTCTTTTTTTATTTCTTCCCTGACCCAGAGGTCATTGAGGAGAGAGTTGTTCAGTTTCCATGTTTTTGCAGGCTCTCTGTTGTTTTTGTTATTGTTGAAGTCTAGCTTTATTCCATGATGGTCTGATAAGTTACAAGGGGTAATTTCAAATTTCCTGTATCTGTTGAGGCTTGCTTTGTGACTGACTATATGGTCGATTTTGGAGAAGGTTCCATGAGGTGCCGAGAAGAAAGTATATTCTTTTGTTTTGGGGTGAAATGTTCTGTAGATATCAATTAGGTCCATTTGCTTCAAGACATCTGTGAGTTTCATTATTTCTCTGTTTGATTTCTCCATCGTTGATCTGTCCAGTGGTGAGAGTGGTGTGTTGAAATCTCCCACTCTTAATGTGTGAGGTTCAATGTGGGATTAGAGCTTCAGTAGTGTTTCTTTAATGAATGTGGGTGGTCTTTGGAGCATAGATGATCAGTATTGAGATTTCACCTTGGTGGATTTTTCCTTTGATGAGTATGTAGTTTCCTTCCCCATCTCTTTTGACTAATGTTGGTTGAAAGTCCAATTTGTTGCATACTAGAATTGCTACTCCAGCTTTTTTCTTGGGTCCATTTGCTTGGTATATCTTTTTCAAGCCCTTTACTTGAAGATAATGTCTATCTTTTTGCTGAGGTGTGTTTCTTGTAAGCAGCAGAATGTGGGATTCTGTTTTCACATCCATTCTGCTAGCCTGTGCCTTTTTATTGGGGAATTAAGTCCATTGATGTTGAGAAATATTAATGACCAGTGATTGTTACTTCCTGCCATCTAGATGTTGGTGGAAATAGTATGTGAGTGGGGTTCTTTTCTTTTGGTTTTGCTGCAGGCATGTACTTGCTTCCTGAGCTTTCTTGTGTTTAGTTAGCCTCTCTCTGGGTTGGAATTTTCCTTCCAACATCTTCTGTAGAGCTGGATATGTGTATAGATATTGTTTGAATTTAGCTTTGTCATGTAATATCTTGTTTTCTCCATCTATGTTGATTGACAGTTTTGCAGGGAATAGTAGTCTGGCCTGGCATTTGTGGTTTTTTAGGGTCTGCAAGACCTCTGTCCAGGCCTTTCTGGCTTTTACAGTCTCTGAAGAAAACTCAGGTGTGATTCTGATAGGTTTGCCATTATATGTTACTTGACCCTTTTCCCTAGAAGCTTTTAATATTCTTTGTTTGTTCTGTACATTTAGTGTTTTGACTATTTTGTGGCGGGAAGATTTTCTTTTCTGGTCTAATCTATTTGGAGTTCTGTAAGCTTCTTGTACAGTTATAGGCATCTGTTTTTTTAGATTTGGGAAATTCTCTTCAATGATTTTGTTGAAGATATTTTCTGGTCCATGGAGGTGGGACTCTTCTCTTTCTTCTATTCCTATTATTCTGAGATTTTGTCTTTTCATTGTATCCTTGATTTCCTGAAGGTTTTGTGTCAGAACGTTTTTAGATTTGACATTTTCTTTGACAGATGTATCAATTTCTTCAATTTTATCCTCTGAGCCTGAAATTCTTTCTTCCATCTCTTGTATTCTGTTGGTGATTCTACTGTCTGTAGTTCCGATTCTTTTCTTAAGATTTTCCAGTTCTATGGATGTCTCGGATTGGATTTTCTTTATTGCTTCAACTTCCCTGTTCAGGTCTTCCATTCCTTTAAGCTCTTTATTCATTTCCATCACCTCCTTTGCAGTACTTTGTTGTTGTTCCCTGAAGTATTTGATTTCCTCCCTTAGGCCTTCTATTATTAATATAATCATAGGATTAAGGTCATTTTCCTTTGTTTCAATCATGTTCGGCTGTCCAGAGTTGTCTGTAGCATTATTGCTAGGATCTGGAGTCATCCTATTGTTTTGGGTTTGTTTGTTTTTTTTTTTTTTTTTACCATGTTCTTGCGCTAACCTTTTGTCATCTGATTTACCCTAGTGTTATCTGTTTGTTTCTTTTGTCAGCTGACCTTGGTGCTCAGGAAAACTCCCTGCCCTGGGGGTTGGCTGATCCTGAGATCCTGGTGTTTACCTCCAGATGGCGGGCAGGTTCCTATAATAGACTGGCTCTAGGAGAGTGGCTGTGGCTCTCCTCAACTGTTTGTGACCCAATTGGAGCAATATAGAGGGGATTGGAGTGGGGAGAGGGCTATCCTCTGAGGACCTGTGAGCTTGCAGGTCTCCCCAGAAAGGCAGGTAGAGCTGTGGTTGGGCCTATGTTCTCCTCTCACTGACACAGATGTTCTGGCTCTGCAGCTAGGCTGACTGTGCAGGCAGGGAACTCCACCCACAACGGGTGCGGGTCTCAGTGTGCCTGTTGCTGACTGCCTCAGATGCTTGGGTGCTAGGGTGAGTGACCAACCCACCCCAGTATTTGTGGAGAATACACAGTCGCGGGCTCTGTTTGCAGTCAGTCTTGGCTCCTAATTGCTTTGCTGTGACTGGGTTAGGTCTCTGCCTCTCAGCTACAGTGCACACTATGCCACCATGTTGGAAACTCCGGAAAAAAAATCTCACTTACCTTTGCTCTTGTGGTGTGGCTGTTTTTCCCTCTTGGGTATACAGGTCCATGTGCAGGCTGGATATCAGGCAGACAGGTGGGGCTGCTGATCTGTGACTGGAGCTATGGGCTGGATCTGCTCCTAGGCTAGATCTCCTCTAGCCAGAGCTCCTCTCCAGACCGGTGACAGAGCTGGCTGATCTCAGGGTGGTGTTCCTGTGAACTGCGTGGGCTGTTTTACCTGGTGACCAGTCTCAGTGTTGGCTGCGGGAATTCAGACACCATCTATGTTTCACAGGCGGCTAGGGGACCTCACATTCACTCCACAGTGACTAATCTCATTCACCTACTACTCAGCTGCACTGCTCTATGGTCGGCACCATCTTGGATCTCTCTCCTTTCACATTCTTTTGTTGTTATTTTTATGTTTAAGACATGATCTACTTAATTTTTCTAGCCGGGCATTGAAATTATTATCCAGCTCATGTTTACCTCCAACTTGGGATCTTTATAGGGATGAACCACCATACCCAACTGCTATGGAAATATTTATGAATGACAAATGTAGCACATGTCTCTTCTTTAAGCATATCATAGCCCTAACAGAACATCAGTTTCTAGTTAACCTTACATCATTCTGTGAGAATGATAAATTAATTGGAGTTTTATTTGCATGAATGAAATACTGATAAATTCAATTATTTTTAATTGTATCTTATTATATGTGCATATACACATGCATAGATAACACTACTCATTAGTACTTTCAACATTTTCAATAAAATGTCTTATGCTTAGCTTGATATATGTGATGGTTAATACTGGCAACTTTCTAGGACCTAGAATCATCTAGGAAACAAGATATGCCTATTAGGGATTACCTAGGCTACATTAATTGAAATGGGAAGGCACCCCCTGCCCCATGGAGGTGGTCAAAAGATGAGCCGAGGAGCAGCATTCAGCTCTCTCTGCTTCCTGACTGAAGATCAAATTCAGTCAGATTGAATTCAGTTCAGTTGAAGATCAAAATCTGCTGCTTCAACATCCTGCTACATTTCTCTACTCTCTACCATGGACCATACCTTAAAATTATGAACCAAAATAAACCATAATTCTTTATTTCTCCTGATAGAAATTATATCACAGCAACAAGACAATAACTAACACAGTCTACTATATTAAGTTTACATTGTGAGTTACTGAAGCCCAACTTTAAGATGATATTGTTATTTTTGATTAACTAAGAAATCATGAGGGGAGATCTAAGATGGCGGCAGTCAGCAGGGACACATTTTGAGCTTGGGTTGGGGGGGCAGGAATAGCTACAACATCGCAGCAACATCCTGAGAAGCATGAACCCTCGGATCACTCCCGGCGAACCCAGGGACTAACTAGTGGGGGTCCCTCATGGGACCCTGAGAAACTCAGATTAACAGACCTACCCAAATCGCAGGGCCCAGCACTGAACCCAGACTACTGGGCGCAGCATGGCTGGGACCCCAGGCAGTGGGGAGCAACAGAAGCCAGGCCCCAGGTTGCAGGGAGCAGCACAGCATGGAACCCAGGCCGTGGGGCGCAGTGTGTTGTGGAGCAGAACCCAAGTCTAGGAGGTCACCACAGAATTGGGCAAGAGCCACTCAAAATCCCAGCCAGTGGACAAGCTCGGGACCCAGAGCAGAGGTCGGCAGCTTGGGGTACAGCCTCAGTGCCCAAAGAAGAGATCAGTGGGGGGCAGAGGGGGGGACCACACAGGCTGAGGACCCACAGCAGACCCAGGTCAGAACCTGGCACAAAACAGAGGCCTGCATGGATTCTGCCACAGAAGCAGGCAAAAGCCATGCAAGTACTCAAGGAATAGCCCCAGACTTCAGACAGGGGTACTCACCAGCTTCCACATTGGCATTCCATACAGAAGAACAGCAGGTTCACCAAGATATATCTCCAGCTGAGCGGATGGCAGGGAAGTACAAGCATATCTGGGCTTACCCAGAATGGGGTTGGACATAAAGGTCCCTCTCCTGGATATACAATCACTTGGAAGAACATTGGGCTCAGACAGGGCAGAGGGCTGCTTGGCCTGAAACTTAGAGTCTCCCACAGGTCTGATCACTACAGGGTCTTGGGAGGTAGCCCCAACTGCCAGATACAGGTAACTCCCCACTACCAGAGTGCCCAATATTCACAAGGTCACCACAACACCCTAAAGAGTACCGGCAGTGCCACTGAAATGGTCCAGAAGACATCAGGAACAATCAGCTTAGGGCAACCAGATGGCTAAAGGTCAGAGAAAGAACAAAACTGACAAAAATCATGGAAATATGACTCCAGTGAAATTCAGCAAGGGTAACACAGCAAGCCCTGAACATCCCACCAGAGCTGAAACACATGAAAATGATGACAAATCTGTATTTAGGAAAATGATAGAGTCCTTTCAAGAAGAAATTAAATCACTGAAAGAATACAAAAAAATCCTCAATTTTATGAATTAAAGCAATGGAGAACACCATTAGAAACTTCCAAGCCAACGCAGCCCAACATGAACAGGAAAGAGACAAAGCAATGAAAGATTCGAAAGATTTGCAGACAAAGACAAGCAAATTAGAACAAGAAACATATAAAACAAATGAAATGGTTCAAGAGTTGAAACTGGAAGTAGAATCAATAAAGAAAACACAGTCAGAGATAATCCTGGAAGTGTAAAATCAAGGAAGAGAACAGGAACTACAGACATAAGTATCAAAAATGGGATAAAAGAGATGGAAGACAGAATCTCAGGCATGGAAGATTCGATTAAAGAAATCAATACAACAACCAAAGAAAATGAGAAATCTAAAAAAGCTCTTACACATAGCATCCAAGAAACCAAGGACTCAATGAAAAGACAGAACCTAAGAATTATACAAAAAAATTTATGACACTTCCTGAAAAGGTCAACAAGCATTTATTACTTACATAATTGGGTTTTCTTGGTAGAAAGCATGACACCTTTCAAAGCCAAAATGGCTTGAAGCAGGGTGATTTATTAAAGTTCACGGATGAAGCTGGTATGAAGAGTCATAGATGTAAATAGGTAGTATTATTTAAAGATTAACTATCCCACAAATATTTGAAAAGGGAACACTCTGGCTTTCCATTTTCTCAGATGTGAAGCCAAGATAGCAGAGGGAACAGGTAGTTTAAAAGTTGCTATCAGTCAAATGTCAAAATAAGAAATCCCATCCTCTTACCTATGAAAAGGTCTCATCCCTTATGTGATGTCTTGATGATAACACAATGTTGTTCTAATCTTATATGCCAGAAAAGAAGAAAGGAAAGAAAGAGAATGGGGATGGAAGGAAAGAAGGAAGGAAGGAAGGAAGGACAAAGGGAAAAAGGAAAGGTATTTGTCACATTCTTAATGTCACTACTTACATGCTTTCCCAACATTTCAGAACAGCTGGCAGTGCAGCCTCTCTGCCCTGGAAGATTTTAGATTTGTGGAATCAGAGCAGGAAGAGACAGCCCTTTAGGAAGGCCTGTAACTAAATCATCCTGGATTTAGAGGCACATTTGCTCTATTTTTAATGAGCTGCAGGGACAGAGCTCTGTAGCCACCCAATATTCTGAATAGAGAGAAATTCTTCACTACAGCCAGAAGATCTCTCAGTCTAGAGCCCAGTCCTTGTCTGCATCTGGCTGTTTGAGATGGAGAAGAGTTTCTCCAATCATTCTGTCACATACTCTTTCTAATCCCTCTTGAATCAATTCTTCAGCATAAACATTTTTTTCCAAACCTCTTAACATACCCAAAACACTTTAAAATCACTACAATGGTTCTCTAAGCTTCCTAGAATTTATTTGTTTCTAACTCTTCTAATTTGTAAGTGCATTTTTTAGTCAATTGTCACTCATTATACTTGAGATTAATAACTTACAAAGTTACACGTATTTGAGATAATTAACTTACAAAGAATATAGAATTATACTTTCACAGGTTTGTGGACATGAGGAAGTAGGTCCATTTCTTTTAGGCTTCTTGTGTGACTGTAGATGACAGTTTCAGGGAGGAAAGCTTCTTTATGAGATAGGGTAATAAAGAGAAATAGAGTCCAATAACCCATAATTAAGGGGACATACTTTGTATTAGTTGCTTGTTTCCTTGTTTTTGATGGGGGGAGGTCTATGACCACATATCTAGAGGAAAAAAGACTCAAGGAAAATTTTTATTTTGGCTTACAGTTTCAGACTAAGTTGATCAAGGAGGGGAGGTCATGGCATCAAGTGCTTGAAATCGAATGTGAATGCATTGCACCTTCAGTCAGAAAGTGGAAAGAAATGCACTGTAGTGCTAACCTCACTTTCTCCTGTTTCTTGCTCTAGGAGTCTAGTCCGTGGAATGATGGCAGCCATATTTAGAGTGTGTTCTCCCACCTCAACTAACCTAATCTAGATAATCCCTCAAAAACAAATCTGGGGGCCAGCCAACTCTGTTAATCACTCACAGAAGTGTCTAAAGGCTTTTCCCTTAGGTGATCCAAGTTCCTTTCAAGTTGGCCATTGATATTAATCCGTGTACTTCCATAACCCGATTAAAATTTTCCTCATCTAATGGGGCCAGGCTAGAGAATGAGCATTTAACCCACTGGCCTGTCGGGGACACTTAGGATACTTGTTGGTCTGAATGAGAATGTCACCCATAGCCTCAGGTATCAAAACACATCCACCCAGTCGATGGTACTATTTAGGGAGATTTAGAGATATTTCCTATCTGCAGGAAGTACACTACTGAGAAAAGGCTTTGAGGAGTCATACCCTCACCCCACTTCTAGCCCAGTCTCTACTTGCTTGTGGTCAAAGATGTGATCTTTCAGTTTTCTTCTCTCAGCCTTACTGTCATGATTTCCCTGACATCCATTATGACAAACAAACATCTTCTATAAATTGCTGTGGTTATTGTCTTTATCACAGCAACAGAAAAAAAAACATAATCTAAACTATAGTATGCAATCATTTTCTAGTAGGGCTCTACACATGCTGAGATAATAATATCTATTTCTTAGCATTTTTCCTATGTAGGCACTCCTAACTGAGTGAGTTGGCCACACAGACTAACTGAAACATACGCTCTTGAAACTCTGTAATGGAAGTTTTTTAAACTAACTGCTAATCCACATTCATTATCTTGTTTTCTTACCACTATAGCAATGTGTGGCCCTCTTGTGTACATTTTGCCTGCTGAGTAAATAAAATTATGACCTTTCTTCTCACAGTCTGACTAAACTATTTCTAGGTATAAGTTTTGCAGTATAAGATTGTCACTCAATAAAAATGTCCTACTCCAGGTTTTGCATCTTAAAGGCTGTAAATGTTGAAATGTGCAATCATGCCAATATATTTTCTCATTTTCTATTGTTGCAAAATATCTATAGCATAATTTACAAATTTTATCATTTTTATAAGTACAATATGGTATCATTAATCACGAATAACTTTTTGTGTGCAATCATCACTGCCATACATTTTCAAAGCATTTTCCCTAACGCACACTCAAACTCCCTGCCAATTAAAAAAAAAAAAAAGATTCATTCCCTGTCCTCATGGGATAATGACAATTCTTTCTTTGTTTGTTTTTGGTGACTGTAGGCAAAACATATAGATGGAATCAGGCTGTATTTGTCCTTTCTGTTGACTGACTTCATTAAGCAGAATGTCTTTAAGTTTTTTTTTTCCCTTGGGTACAACTTTTGACCAAGGTATACCCAAAGTGCAATGAATAAATAATTCAATGAAATAAATGAGCTTATAACTTTTTAGACTATCTAGTGAGTCAGAGAAGGTTTTAGAACAATATTTAGAAGGCTGTACATGATGTGCAAAAAGCAGATCTGTGTCTTATATTTTGGGATCTATGGATAAATCTATATAGGCTGAGTATTCCAAAGTCTCTCACTCTGTATGGTATCTGTCTATGGATCTCTGTATTTGTTCCAATCCGCTACAGGAAAAAGTTTCTCTGATAATGCCTGAACAAGGTACTGGTCATAGCAGAATGTCATTAGGAGTCATATTATTGCTGGGTTTTGTTTGTTTGTTTGTTGTTTGCTTGTTCGTTTAGAACAGTAGTATTTGGTTTTATCTTAGGTGTCTGAGGTTTTTGGTCACACAAGCTGTGTCAGGATTAGATTGGGCCTTAAATCAGATATTATTTGATTATTCTCACAAGCATTGTGCCACCATTGCCCTAGCATGTTTTCCAGGCAGGGTGTATTGTAGAACAAATGGTTTGTGGCTGGATCTGTGTTTATGTTTCTTTTTCAGTAGTGTACAGAGAACCTTCCTGAACCAAAGACAGTAGAATGTAGGAGTGAAGGCTCTATGTAGGTACTAGTTCCACTCACCCATGTTCAATTAGTTGTGTGGGTGTTGTCTTCAGCAATGGAGTCTTGATGTCAAATTGTGGAGAGCAACCTATAGTCCTGTCAACAGCTTGGGTTGTTTGTGCATCCAATCCTGGTACTGGAAGTTTCATTTTATGGCAAGAGATGCCCAATTGGGGCTCTGTCTCCACTATTATTTGGCAGTTTCATTTAGACTGCCTCCATATATATGTGTGTGTGTGTGTGTGTGTGTGTGTGTGTGTGTGTGAGTGTGTGTGTTTTAGGAAGATTCTACTGTATTAGGCTTTGTACTACCCCTCAAATAACCCTTTATTTTGTCTGTTTCTACCCATATTTCCCCCTTTGGCCCCCATTTCCCCCTCCATTTATCCTCCTATCCTACCCCTCCATCCATACTACCAATTTTATTTCCATATTCTAGAAATATCTGTCTCCCTACTTCCTTACTCTATATGTAAAGTCTGTGGTCTTATGGATTATAGCTTGGCCTTATCATTGACTTACCAGCTAATATCAACATATAAGCAAATACATTTCATATTTCTCTTTCTGAGTCTATAATATCTCACCCAGGATTATTTTCTAGCTCTATCCATTTACCATTAATTTTTATGATATCATTCTTTTTAACAGCTGAGTAATACTCCATTGCATAAATATGGTACATTTTGTTTATCCATTCTTCTGTTCACAGATATCTATATTGTTTCCAATTTCTGGCTATGTTAAATAGAGCAGTAAATGAACATTGTTAAGCAAGTGTCTTTATGGTAGAATGAGATACTGCTCAGCCAGATTAATCTTACAGTTTATACTTATTAATAAATACAATTGATAATTAAATTGCACTTTCAGACTAGAGCCTAGCATAACTGTCCTCTGAGAGGTTCCACCCAGCAATGGATCAAAACACACTCTGAGACCCACAGCCAAACATTAGACAGAGATCTGGGAGCCTTGTGGAAGAGTTAGGGGAAGAATAGAGGCACCCAAAGGGGACAAGAACTACACAAGAAGACCAACAGAGTCAACTAACCTAAGCCATGGGATCTCACAGAGACTGAACCACCAACTAAAGAACATGCATGGACTAGACCTAGGCCCCCTTCACTTATGGAACTGATGGGCAGCTTTGTCTTCATGCAGATCTACTAGCAATTGGAGTGGGGGTTGTCCCTGACATAGACTCTGTTGCTTACTGTTGGATAACTTTCCCCTAGCCAGAGTGCCTTGTCCAGCTACAATAGAAGAGGATGTGCTTAGTCCTGATGTGACTTGAAGTGCCAGGGTGGGTTGAGGGCAGGGTCCCTTCTCTGAGAAGAAGGGGAGAGGGGAATGTGGACAGAGAGTGGGAGGATGGGATGGGAGGAAAGAAGGGAGGGGGCAGTTATAAGGATGTAAAGTGGATAAATTAATTAAAGGAAAAAAAGGGTTTTTGGTTTTTTTAATAAAAAAAGGAAAAATATCATCATGTACCTTGGACTTCTGATCACAGTGTGCTGAAGAAAATTTACTTTGTTTGTAAATATTCTCATTTCCTACCATTGCTGAGTCTAATGCTATGTGAGCTGATGTTATAATATGAGATAATATGAAAGAAGTGGGAATAAAGTCTGTATTATAATTAATTGAAATGAAGTATTTAATTTTTCTCCTGGTGAGTCATGAGGCATCTATTTGTCATAATGCATTACAATTATTTACTCGGTGAGTTCCTTTGTCCAAGTATACCAATACTTGAACAAGAAGAGATTATTTTCCTTCATTAATTATCTTACAAAAGATACCCAAATCATTTTCATTTGACATTTTGTACTTTTCATAGTGTGTTTTTAAGCTGACAATAGGAAGCAAGAATGTGATTAAGCTTTCTCCTAATGATGCTTTGTAAATTTGCTGCCAGAATGTTTTACTTTATTCTCAGATAATGGCTAGGAATGTATTGTGTTCAGAGAAGGTTAAAAAAAATTGCACATAAACAGTCTGAAGCCTGGTGAGGTCACATGCACTCCTGTAATCATGCCACAGGGATATGGGACAGAGACAGTAGGATCTCTGAGGTTTGTGAGCTGCCAGCTTAGATTTACTGAAAGACTCTGCCTTAAAGGAGTAAATTAAACAGTGATAGATCAGAGCATCCAAACCTCCTTTGACTTTTCATGTGTACACATAGGACACACACACACACACACACACACACACACACACACACACACACACACTAACTTAAATGCTCTGTCCTAGGCAGATGTAGCAGGCATTGATTGCCCAGCTCTGACTAAACATCCTCAGCAAGCAGAAGTGTTTGTATTTACAAGGACCAGAACACACACGGGGACCCATCCTGACATGGCAGGACTTGTCTCCGGTTAGCCATCTGGTTGAGCCAAAGTGAGTGCCAGGACCCAGGCATCTTCAGTGCTTTCCACTTTAACCACAGCAGCCTGAGCTTGCAACCTCAGCCAAGGCTGTCCAAATCTCCTCTGGAAAAACTTGGCAGTCAGGGCAGGCTGCCCTGCAGGTGGGCACTAAATTCAGGTGAGACTAAATGTGGACAGGAGTCTTTGAGGGTGAGAAAGCAATAGGATGAAAGCAGGTTAGGGCTCCCTCCCCTCCCCCAGCCTCACCTTGGGGTCTGGGGAGGGCCTTCCCTTCCCAGGATTATCTTCCTTGCACTCTCCCATGAACTCTCCCATTTCATGAAAAACAGTTCCTTAGGGGTAGGCAGGCTGGCCTCTGCACTCTCTGCTTGGGTAGCTTCTTCAGGACCCAACCCTCTCAGCCTTCAGGGAGACCAGCTTGCCACATGCCTGTGTTCAGCCCACACTCAGGGAGGAAGGAAGATAGCAGGGACTGGCCAGCAGGATTTCAGGCCCAGGCTGGATTCAGCCTACAGGACAGGAGGAGCTAAGGTTCCTAGGCATTCTAGAACTGAGATGTTGTGGAAGGTTCAGGAGCAGAAAGCCTTGGACAGCAGCATCATGACACCTAGTGGAGGTCAGTGGCAGCAGTAGAGTGAAGGGCAAAAATCCCAAAGCTGTGACAGGCGTCCTAGGCTTAGAAGAAACTGTGGGAACTACTGCAATTTCCTTGTGCCTGAGTGTAGGGACAGTTTGGTAGGTAACTAACAGAAAGTTCAACCTTTCTTCATAGTACAATAAATATATGTGTACCAACCTCAAATGTTATTTATTTTTAACAGATGTAGCCAGGTAAATGTATGTGTTGTAGCCTTTTATAATTATGTAAAGTTCTGTGAAAAGAAAATATCTCTAGAAAAGGAAACCTCAACCCTACTCAAAAAACCACAGGCAACTGAGTGAAGTTGGGAGTGAGAGAGGTGCTCTTCCGGGAAGAGCACACCAGTTGGTTAGGCTCTGCCAAACCACCAGCTCTGAAAACATACATACAAGTAACATTACACAGACTGAACAGTTCTACTCAGGAATATATATTTAGATGCATACAATAACAATTAATGAAAATGAGGTCATTAACTTGAAGGAGAGAACAGAAGGGAGAGTTTGGAGGGAGAAAAGGGAAAAGAGAAATGTAGTTATAATAAAGGGGGGAAATGTGGTATGGTTGTGCAAGGTGTTCCTAACTGAAACTTGTTGTCATTTGCACATGGTAAATGAATAAGCATTAAGTTTTAACCACCCCTAACAATTCCTAGGAAGGTCAGAGACAGGCTGAGACCTTCCTTTCTCCTGTTAGTACAAATGTTCAGGTGCAGGGTGGTGGTTTTGCTAGCCTTGAAAACACTACATAGCAAGGAAAGTTGGGATAGCATTAAGAGCACATGTTTCCTGGAGGACCCCTGGTCCCTGGCTAAAACCTGTTTTCAAAGGATACGAGTCACAATGTGTGGCTGGAAAATGTATCAAAGGCATCATGACCAGTACTGAGTGGCCAGTCTTCTGTTAGAAATGGAGATGCAGTTACTACCTCTGTAGCTCAGTTGAGTTTGGATTGTCAGAGTCCAGGCTCATCTAGTCACCAGAGGACTTTAACGTCAAATAATCATCTAAATATGAGAATAACTGACCTTCCTCATCAATTGTGGCTATGAATGCAGCTTCATTGTGCATTTTGATAGCCCTCTTCCTTTTTTTGTATGTTTGTTTGTTTTGTAAGTGTTTTTTTATGTTTATTTATTACTTCAGGTTACATCTCCATTACAGTACACTCTTCCCAACCCTCCCACCCTCTATCCCTAACCCTTCCATCCCACTCCTCTGCAGTGGAGTGTCCCTACATTTCAGTCCCCCACCCAGTTCAGCAGTCATATGAGGGCCAAGAGCCTCCTCATACACTGGGGGCCTACAAGGCAGCACCACTAGGGCAAAGTGTCTCATCAACAGGTAGCCCTGTTCTTGATGAACAAGCGTGGCTAGTATATCTGTGAACTGGCTTATTCCTAGAACACTATTGCCTCTCATGATGGCAACTCAGCATTGGAAACATGGAGGACTAGCCTTTCCCACCCCTGCCCTCGTATAACTAAAGCTCAACTTCACTCAGCCAAGGACTACACCAACACTGGGAATGGTTTTCTTTGCCCGGCTCTTCTTGGGGATGAAGATGAAAGGCAGGTAGCACTTAGTCAGTCTGGTTTCTGGAAGTTATATCAAGTGAGGCTGCCTTGAAACAGGTAGCTTCTGTCAGGGCAGAGCTATGAAAGGCCCTGAGGGTCACAATATCTGCTCATCAGACACAGTTTTGAAACTGTTTTCCGGTATACTTGGGATGCTCAGTCTTGGTATGCTTCTGTAAGAGTGAATTTCTTGCCTTGTAGGCCTGGGTCTTCCCAGAAATTTACTTTTGAGGAATGAGCAGTCATCTCCCCTCCATCTTCAGTGTCTGATAGGTCAGAGATGTATCTGATTACAGGCCTGAGAAGACTTGCCAGGTAATCAGAGTTTCGAGGTAGACTAACCCTTCAGAAACATCCTCATGTGATTCACACTCCGATGCTGACTTTAAATTTTAGGATGTTTTTACCCTTGAAAATAAAAACATCTTTCTTGGTTTATATATGAGTAGCTCTGGAGATGAACAGCAAATGATTTTCAGGGCTTATTTGATAAGGACTCCAAACAGTTGAGACTCACCTTCTCTCCCTATTCACAGCTTCATCAATCTGATAACCAAGACTTCATTAATTCAACATGGAATAGCACCTCTTACAACTTCTTTTATGCAAATACTGAACAAAGGCCCGTATTTCATACAATAAAGTTGAAATCCCAATAATGTACCAATTATTATTTATCAAATACATTCACAAAACACTATTTAACAATGTGCAATTGAGTATACTGACCATATGAAAATGGGATAAAAAAAAATGCACACATGTTAGATGTGGGTACTGCTGTGACTGTGATTATTCTTTGACAATAGAAACATACTGACCAAATGATCATACAGGTAGAAAAGTTAATTTTTAAAAGCCAAGAAAAATGACAGATTGTCCTGTGAAGACACAATTGCAGTGGTAAGGAATGCTCTTAGCAAGTACTGTAAGCTCTGTGGTGCTCTGGGTGAGTGTGAGGTTATTTGGTGAAGGTGGAGAGCAGAAGCATCACTGGAAGAACCTATGATCATAGGAAAAATATTCCGTGTTTTTGGAAAAGTGAAAGGTGAGATACAAGACTACAGAACAAAGAACAAGGGGGTGCAGAAGTAGGATGAGTTTAGAGAAAAAGCAACAACTCTGACTCTATGATGAACCTTGATCTTTATTCCAAGGATAAAAATAAACCTGGAAACTTCAAGAAAATTATTTGCTGGCTGGAACTAGAAAATCTCATCCTGAGTGAGCTAATCCAGACCCAGAAATATGCTCATGGCCTCTGGATTTTAACCATATAGTGCAGTATAACTATCCTACAACCAACATACTGAAAGGAACAGGAACATACTTTGCTACTTGTTAGTGGGATACTTTGCCCTAATGGAGCTGCCATGTAGGCCCCCAGTGCAAGAGGAAGCTCTTAGTCCTGATATGGCTGCCGAACTGAAAGGGGCTGATATGTAGGGCACACCACACAGGAGGAGTAGGGTAGGTGGAAGAAAGGACAGAGGGTAGGAGGGTGAGAGGGTAGGTCCAGGAGAGGTGAAGGGAGGGGACTGTGATGGAGATGTAAACTGAAGTAATAAATAAGCAGTTTAAAAAAAAAACAGAAAATTATTTGTCTGTGTGTCTTCACAAAAGAAGCTCGACATAATGGTGTATATCTATAATCCCAGAACCAGGGAGACAGAAGCAGGAAGATCTATAAGTTCAACATCAGTCTGGTTTACAAGTTCCATGACAGGAATACACAGAGAAAGCTTGTCTCAAATAATTAATTAATCAATTAATTAATTAATTATAATCATTCTCTTAGGCTATAAGAATTGTCAATGGTATTGTCAATGATATTAATGAGCCATGATGGCAATCATGTTGATGATGAAGAGTTAGGAGATATAGAGGAAGAGAAGTGGCCATAGAAATAATGGCTATACTAAAAATATGAGTATTAGACAGCATAGAAAGTGATCATTAGACTATGGAAACATTTTCTGAGAGAGCTGTCTCCTGGACTAAGGCCCAAGTAAGAACCAGTTTATTAGGTAGAAGGGAGAAGGAAAGTATTCTAAACAGAACAGTTTGAGAAAAGGCCTAGAGCACAATGGATTGAAGGACCCTGAAGGAAGGAATAAGTATAAATGCAGAAAGAATCTGCAGCTCGTGCCAGAAGTAGCGGAAGAGCAGCAAGAAGTAGTGCTTGAATTTCATTCAGGAGAGTGAGAAGAGGCAAGGTAATTATACAGAAAGCACAAATCCTGACATGCTTATGGGATGCAGGGGAAGAATGCTGGAAAGTCATTGAAACAAGCAAAGAGGAAGAAGGAAGTACTGGGAAACTATTAACAAAATTCAAAGAACAGAAAGCAGGAGGATAAATCGATATAGTAAACTGTCACACAGAGGGCAGGTAGCAGGAAGCTGAAACATAACCACAGACCTGAACCATAAGGGTCACCCCAAGGTATTCTTCCAGTGTTTCTTCCCAGTGTACCTCAAAATCTTTAGAGACTAGCGTTTAAGTCTACTATCAGTTGCCTCTGAGATTTCCTTACACACTGCTGAGATCTTTTGTTGTCCTAACACAATGCTTTTTGTTAGGCAAACAGCTTGCCTAGCTTAGTGCTTCACTGAAAAGCAGTTTTTCTGCTCCCTTTTCCCCATCTGGGAACATGTGCAATTCTGTTCTCAAATATATTGAAGGAAACAAGCCAGCATGGGAAAGTTGCAAGACTGGAAAGATGAAATTTTTTTCCCAGGTATGCAATGGCTCCTGACTGACTTGATCTCAACCACACCACCTCCAGTTTTCCAGCAATTACACTACAAAGATGTTGCTTAAGGCACCTGCCAGTAAGGTTTTCTGTTGCTTATATATCTCCTCATTCCTAACTTGTGAGCACCCATGCTTACTTACAGGGCCAAGGTTACCTGACATGGTCAGCTGAGGAATTAAACCAGGCTTGGGATGGGGCAGGGGTGAAGGGGGCAGAGCAAGACTGAGGCTATGACAATTTTATTGAGAGCAATCAGACTCTTTATATATACCCTTACCAGAAACAGAATGTAGTGGTAAATCAAGGATCAGTACAGTTGTAGTCACCAGGATACAATGTTTTCAAGATATATAAAATTAATGTCCAAGATTAACTGCTTTGTCAAGCTTTCTTGTTTCCTTGACTTCTAAGAGGACATATGGAGAAACACAGAGCAACCTGGGGTGAGCATATATTTCATTGCCTGAGGGTGAGCATCGGTTTCTTAGGAACTGAAAGGCACACAGTGCCCTAGGAATCACAGACTCCAACCTGAGAAACCTGTGACATGCTGTTCAAGACAACTAGTTCAAGCAAACTTCATGGGTCCCTACAATAACTCATCGTCTCTATATTTATGTCCTCTCTATGAGATCTATTTGTTTAATGTCTATGTGTCAGTGGAGGGGATAAACATGTCCCAGTGTATGTGTGGAAGTCAGAGGACAACTCACCGTGGGAAATGACTTTTCCATTGTTACTGAACTTCAGAGTCACAAGCTATGTCCAAGTTAGATTCAACCACTAGTCCTCAATAAGAAAATAAAAAGATTCAAATTAAAAGTGGAAGGCAGAAAAGGAGATTTATTCAATGTGGACACATTAAGAAGACTAACAAATAGATCCATGTCTTTTCCTCCTCCTAGTCACAAATTCCTTGAGAAATTCTCATTTCCATGGGGTTCATTTTTTTTAATAGTCTGATAGTCAGATGAGGAGACACAAGTGTATATTGTTGTTGGTTTGTTTGTTACAGTTTTGGAGTTTTGTCTTGTTTTGTCTTCTTAAGACAGGACTTCTCAGTTTCATGAGGTCCCATTTATTGATTGTTGATCTCAGGTCCTGAGCTGTTGGTGTTCTGTTCAGGAAGTTGTCACCTGTGCCAATGAGTTCGAGGGTTTTTCTCACTTTTTCTTCTAGTAGATTTAGTGTGACCGGCCTTAGGTTAAGGTCTTTGATCCACTTGGACTTAAATTTTGTACAAGGTGATAAGTATGCATCTAATTTCATTCTTTTACAAGTGGACATCCAGTTAGACCAACACCATTTGTTGAAGATGCTGTCCTTCTTCCATTGTGCCATTTTGGCATCTTTGTTAAAAATTAGGTGGCCATAAGTGTGTGGGTCTATTTCTGGATCTTCAATTCGATTCCACTGATCTACTGGTCTGTTTCTATACCAATACCATGCTGTTTTTACTAGTATTGTTCTGTAGTACGCTTGAAATGTGGGATGGTGATACCTCCAGATGGTTTTTTTTTTTTTATTGTACAGGATTGATTTAGCTATTCTGGGCTTTTTGTTGTTCCATATGAAATTGACAATAGCTCTTTCCAAGTCTATAAAAAATTGTGTTGGTATTTTGACAGGAATTGCATCTGACAGAGGGCTAATATCCAAAGAACTCAAGAAATTAAATCCCAAGAAACCAAATAATCCAATCAAAAAATTGGGGACAGAGCTAAATAGAGAATTCAAAAAGGAGGAATCCCTAATGGCTGAGAGACACTTGAAGAAATGCTCAACATCCTTAATCATCAGAGAAATGCAACTCAAGATGACTCTGAGATTCCATCTCACACCTGTAGAATGGCTAAGATCAAAAACTCAAATGACAGCACATGCTGGTGAGTGTGGAGAAAGGGGAACCCTACTCCATTGCTGGTGGGAGTGCAGGCTTGTGCAACCACTATGGAGGTCAGTATGGCGATATCTTAGAAAACTTGGAATAGCTCTGCCTCAGGACCCAGCCATACCACTTCTGGGTATACACTCAAATGTCTCCTCACGGAATCATAAGGAAGTTTCCTGATCTAAGTTCATAGCAGCCTTATTTGTAATAGCTAGAAACTGGAAACAACCCAGATGTCCCTCAACCGAAGAATGGGTTAAAAAAAATCTGTGGTACATCTACATAATGGAATATTATTCAGCTATCAAGAAAAATGAAATTATGCAATTTGCAGCCAAATGGATGGAACTAGAAAAGCTCATCCTGAGTGACCTAACCCAGACTCAGAAGGATGCATATGGCATCTGTTCGCTTATAGTAGGATTTTAGCTATATAGTACAGGATATCGATACTACAACCAATCCACCAAAGGGAACATGGACATAGACTTTTTTTTAATTTTTATTTTTTTTTCTATTTTTTACTCTTTTTTTATCTGTTTGTCTGCTTATTTGGTTGTTTGTGTTTTAGTTCTCTCTCCCGAGCAATGAGACACTTTTCACTGGTGGTACTGCCTCGTGGACACCCAATGTATGAGGAGGCTCTTGGCCCTCATACAACCTCTGAACTGAGGTGAGGGACTGCTATATAGGGACACCCAACTCCAGAGAAATGGGATGGAAGGGTTAGGGGGTAAAGAAAAATATGAAATGTGAAGTTTTGGCCTTTTGCTACTAATTGTCATAAACTGTTTAGGATAATTAAGAAATGCAAACTAATAGTCATGCAAGCCTGTCATTGTATTAGGTACTATGACAATCTATTATAGTTATTTTCTAAGCTAATCAGAAATAAAGTTGCTAAGAGACAAGCAACATCTGCTTATCCTAATAAAAGAGATAGATAGGGCCTCTTCAAAAACCTCAAGAGATCTTCAGAATATGGCATTCAAAGATGTTTTCTTAACTTTAGATACTTTTTATATCGAGACATACGAACTCCTGACAGCATCCCCTCTTCTACTCCAAGTAGAAGATGAGCATCGAAGAATCTCCAATGGGAGATGATTCAATTAGTGGCAAGCCTATCTCTTGGCAGGAAAAACCCCTTGCTCCAACTGTAGACAGAATGCTGTCCAAAAAGGACAAAACTTGGAAGCAAGTAAGTCAACAGCCTAGCTCTGCCAAGACAGGGTAGGCAAGTCCTTCATAACCCCTGCTCTGCAATCTGTCAGAGAAAGGGGGCCAAAAAACTGAAGATCGATGCTGTAATGTATGGAGAGAAAATGGGAACTGTCCAGTCAGCCACTGGTATGTCATTTCTTAGTTTTGGAAGCTGCAAGCCCTGTACTTCCTATATAATCAGATATATTTATCCCTCTCAGGTCTCTGAGGTGGTTGAAGAATAGATAGCTAGAGTCTCATAATTAAATTTTGAGTTTTTTAGGAATTAAGAGAGTGTTATGGATCTAAGAAGATGTTTTTAAAATTGTGTTGCAAGTTAGTATGAAAGTTGAGTAAGATATAGAACTTTAAACTTGTGGAGATGGTTAGATAATAGAATGTTAAAGTCAGGTGTCAAATACATATGGACTGGACATTGGGAATGTATGCTAAGCCATATAACCGTCATAACTGTGGCCTAATTACCTCTGTTGTTTTGTATTGTATTTATTATTATAAGAGAAAGAGCCATTTGTTGGACTGAAAGGGGGAGCTGTTGGGGGAAATAAGATATACCTTAAACTTAAAAAAAAAGGGAAGAGGATGGTTGGTTGGAGGTGGGAGGGTGAGACGAGGGGGGAGTAGGGAGGGGATTGCGATTGAGATGTAACTTGAAGAAATAAAAAAAATAAAGTAAAAGAAAAAAAAAGACAGGAAGACAGGACTTCTCTGTCTCTGCGTAGCCCCCATTGTCCTAGAACTCATGCTGTACACCAGGTTGACCTCAATCTCTACAATTAAAGGTGTTCACCACTGTATCAGGCTCACCAATGCCTGTGTTTAGGACATATTCTTTTCTGTAAGGCCTGTTACACTTCTACCATGTAGAGTATGAGGGACTGAACCTAGATCAACAGGCTTGTGGCAAGCATCTTTACCTCTGAACCATCTTATTGGTCCTACAAATTTTCTTCTAGTCAGATGATTTGACTATCCAAAATGTTCTTCCCTCTCATGTTCACAAGCTTAGAGTAAAAGCAGTATTTAAAAACATACTTATCATTCTGCATATGAAGATACATAACACGATTTTATGACAATTACAATAAGAAATTCTCATCAAAACAACTAAGATAGTGACACATTTTTCCAATTCCGGCCCAGCTATTACAGCAACCTGGTTATTACAATGTGCATTGTTTCATGAGTGCTTAGGGACCTTAACTATGAAGTGTCGACCACTGCTGGATTTCACTAATGGTCTGTATTTTTAAAATATTCACATATAAGATTATTTTCATCTAGAGAGAAATGTTCAATAAAGACAATAAAGGAAAAGAACGCACAGAGGGCCACAGTAATAAAAGTGTCAGAGAAAGGTGAAGAAAATGAGGACCACAGATCTTACCAGATGAGACTCTTTCCAGTTCAGATGGTGTGATGGGCCTCTTTCCTTTTCTTTCTGGTTTTTTCCTTTTCTTTCCTTTCTCTCTCTCTCTCTCTCTCTCTCTCTCTCTCTCTCTCTCTCTCTCT
>CAJQZJ010034466.1:3508759-3521389 GCA_907164525.1 Lophiomys imhausi | reverse complement strand
TCTCTCTCTCTCTCTCTCTCTCTCTCTCTCTCTCTCTCTCTCTCTCTTCAGTGAAGCAAGCTTCATGCACTAGTTATAAAGTTGTGAAAACAATAATGAGACATTCCTCAGGGATTTGATTATGCAATTTTGAACTTGTGGCAAAGTCCTCTGCCTTCCCAGTTCATTTTATTCCCTGCTGTGTTTGATGCTTTGCTCCCTACATACAAATTTTATCAGGGACAAGTATGATCTTGCACAGTACACTTATCTTCTACTTGTTTTCTGTTATTAGCACCAAAAAAAAAATCATCTAGATATCACTAAAGCATCTCTCTTAAAGCTCTGAGAGGCATCTACTCAGGTATAGCTCAGTTCTTGAATTTGTTTGGCAGAAAAGACTTTTGGGATGAGTCAGAGTAAAATAATGAAGTTATTGATTAAATACAAAGTCATACAGTTGAACAGAGTTGATTACAGGCCTTAAGAGAAGTCCGTGCTTCATTGATTTCTAAGAGGACATATGAAGAAACACAAAGCTGCCTGAACACTTCACTGCTTGAGGGAGTGCCTCAGCAATAGACTTGGGAGCTTTAAAGTTCCTTATGTAACAGGCCTGGAAGAAATTAATATATTCTAAAGAGACACTGTGTCTCTCAGTCTAACTATCTGACTATCCAAAGAATAGACCCCAAATAGACAAAAATGTCTCTATGACTTTCATTCTGGGATAAGGAAAAAGTGATGGGCAGAAGGGAACCATGTCTACTTGAAAGAGATTTCATGAAGTTCTAATAGTGTCAGACCACATTAGAGGATGAAAGTTAAACACAGACACTGATGGGGCAATGGTAGGTGAAATTGCATCTTGACCAATACTGTTTAGATGTGCATGTCCTTGGCCCTCTACTCTGACTCTTACTTCAGCACCCCAAAAATGAGCCCAAGGTGGAATTCACTGTATCTCACTGTCCTTCTTCTCAATGTGGATATAATGAATGAATCTCCCTTTTCTGCTTTCTGCTTGTAATTTGTCTTTTTTGATTGGCTTATTAAGAATGGACAGCTAGACCTGACTCAGAACACAAGTTGTGACTTTCAACTTCAATAACACTCAATCTGTCACTCCGTATGTACTGGTGTATGCTTTTTTCTTATCCACAGAATTTTGTCCTTGAAAGCAGTTTTCAAGGTACATTAGCAAGTGTGTGGGTGGAAAAGGGGATTCTAGTAAGGCTAAAGCACTGATAAAAATGTTCTTACTTACACATAAATCACAAATGGTGTTGTATGGCTGTTACTTGGTAGATATCTGGACTTGCTTCTCCTGGTTTCATGATACCCTTGCCCCATATCATTGAGGACTCCAGTGCAGTGTGAGCAATGGTCATGGAAGCCACATCTCTAGATCTCCCTCACCAACTTACAGGCAGCTCCACCAAAGTCAGTCCTCTCCCAGGCATTTGATTGTGATTTTATAACATTGAAATGCTGGTAAGATTTTTGTCTACTTGTCACAAAATGGAGTCATCTGGGAACATGGACCCTCAGTTGAGGAATTAATTACATCCATCATATTGGCCTGTGGGCAAATCTGTAGGATATTTTCATAATTAACATGGGTGGAACCAGACTACTATGGAAAATATCATACCTAGTCGTCTAGGTCCTAGAATGGTCCTAGGATGCATAAGAAAGCAGGGTGAGCAAGCCAGTAAACAAATGTTCCTCAATGGCTTCTTCTTTGGTCCCTGGCTCCAGGTCTTGCTTTGAGTTCTTTCTCTGACTTCCTTTAAGAGTAGACTATAACTTGTGCGGTGAAATAAACCCTTTCCTATTCCAGTTAGTTTTGCCCAGTGTTTTATCATAGCAATAGAAAGCAAACAAGAATATTTGGGTAGGGACTTCTGACATCTGTAACTATTTGTATATCCCAAGTATTTTTAAATGTTTTGAGCTTCCAGACATTATGAAATTTGTGTCTCTCTCCAACACGGGATGCTTTAGTTCAGAGAAAACACTCACTCAACAATGAAGTGAGGCTGAAGGAATAGTTAATTAACCACTTTTACATAATGCAAATACAGATTACATACAGGTGTAGATACAGACCTATCTGTATGGTATTATGTTTAATGTGTAATATTAGTGGTTAAGATTAGAGTTAAAAGAATCTATGTTGGTCTTGTCCAGCTGTCAAATGTATTATAACTTCTTAGCAAATTGCAGCCAATGAAATTTACATACCTTGTAAATTTATTGCTATTCAACACATTCTCCATTGTGGAAAGACACAAATGTGTCTTCTCTCCTACACTGACATACTTGTTGTTGTTGTTGTTGGCTGCTGTTTGTTGGCTTCAGTCACTATGTGCTACCTAGAAAACAGTATTTGATAGCACTCCTGCCTATCCTCTAGCTCTTAAAATTTTCTATTTCCTCTTCTGTGATGGTTCAGGGCCATGGAAGGGTGATGTTGATGTCCTACTTAGGACTGAATACTCATTGGTCACGTCAGTCTCATCTGCATTAACTATCAGCCATTGTGAGAAAAAGCTCTGCTGAGCAAGGTTGAGAGTATTACTAGTCAATGAGTATAAACATATTAATAAGTGTTTAGAAAGCAGTTTGAGACCATCTCCATTTTGCAAAACAACAGTAGATGTCCCTGCCCCTGCCCCTGCCCCTGCTCCAGTTGAGGGCTTCTGATCTCTCCAATCATAGGCTTGTAATCAAATCAACAATAACAGGCATATATTCTATCCCACTAAGCAGTTTCAAATTCATCAAGAAAATAATTAGTTATCTTCAAAACAGAGATTTTGCCATTGCACTCATAGGCATATCTTGCCTACCATGACAATACCGTAACATGCAGGGTTGAAACCTACTTCAGTTTGTTAAAGACTTCTGTTTTTCAAAGTTACAGCTCACATAACACCTTTCCATTATGAACACTAACCAATAGAGAAGAAATATTGTGGTTTGAATAGAAACGGCCCCCACAGGCTTATAGCTTTGAATGCTTAGTCATCAGGGAGTGGCACTACTTGACAGATGAGGTGTGACTTCTTGGGAGTATGTGTGACCTTGATGGAGGAAGTGTGTCACTGAGGGTGAGCTTTGGGGTTTCAAAAGCCCAAGCCAGGCCCACTCTCTCTCTCTGCCTACTGTCTTCTCGCTGCAGATCCAGATGTAGAACTCTGAGCTACCTCTCCAGCACCATGTCTGTCTGTGTGACACCATGCTTCCCACCATGACAATAATGGACTAAAATGTTGAAGCTGTAAGCCAGCCTCAATTAAATACATTCTTTTACAAGAGCTGCCATGGTCATAGTATCTCTCCACAGCAATAGAACCCTGATTAAGACAGGAAGCTTCCAGCTCAGACACAACTGGATTCTTGCATCCTCTATCCAAAGTATGGAGTGTTGGCATCAATAGGATGTTACCATCTGAAATAACTCCTGTATTATGTAAACTCAGCACAGAGCTCTGCACATTATGAATGTGAGCTTGATCCAGCAAAGTGGTGCCAGCCCCACCTCTTTTATTCTATTTGTCCTTAGCAAGTACAACTAGGATTGTAAGTTTCAAGTAGCACAACTGGTGGACAAATGAGAACTCTGAAATACGGTGGGAAGACTGCCCTGCAAACGCAGGACTTTATGTTTTTCTTGAGAATTTGTAATAATGAAAGAAAATAAAATTTTTGAAAGAATTCTCACCTAAGAAATAAAATATATTTAAAAAGCAATTAAAATTCAAATGATAAATACTATTTATATTAAATTATATTTAAAACCTGAAATTAAAAATGGTTAAAAATTCTTCAAACAGAATCTCCAAAACTCTGAAAGCATAGAAAAGAAAGCAGAGCAAAAGCTACTACGTATAATAGAGTACCACTTTCCCCATGGATCATAAAGTGGTTTGATAATTGAAGAAAAACTTCTAAACCATCTAATGGTCAAAGGTGGTACTTTTCTATATGGGTTTGGCAAAGGAACTAGATAGACATAGAGACATCACAATAGAAGTGAAAAATGTTGATCACAGACAGAAGAATAGACAGACAGACAGACAGACACACACACACACACACACACACACACAAAAGGAGAGAGAGAGAGAGCGCGCACGCGTGTGCGCGCTTGCAACCAGTATAATCATTACAAAAGCTATGTAAAGAAGCACATTAGAAAGACAAATATATCATCTTAATCAATATTCAATTGCTGTAAAGCAATGCCCTAATCATTGCAACTTTTATAAAAGAAAGTAATTAATTGTGGCTTACATTCAAAGATTTAGCCCATTTTCATGGTGGGAAACATAGTGGCACACATGGTACTAGAGAGGTAGCTGAAAGTTTTATATCAAGATCCCAAGGCAACAGAAAGAGAGGGAGATGCTGAGCCTCACTAGAGTTTCTGAAACCTCAATGCCTACCCATAGTGACATATTTCCTACAACAAGGCCACACCTACCTCAACAAAGCCATATTTCTTAATCTTAAGTAGTATCACTAGCTAATGGCCAAGCATTCAACTCTATGAGCCTATGGGTGCCATTCTTATTCAAACAACTACATTTCCTTCCCTGGCCCCAATAAGCTTGCAGCCATATAATAATGCAAAATGCATTCAGTCCAAATTAAAAAGTCCCCATAGTCTGTAACAGTTTCAACATTGTTTAAAAGTCTGAAGTCTCTTCTGAGACTCATGGCAATCTCTCAACTGTAACTCCTGAAAGTCAAAACTAGAAAAAATGATCCCATACTTCCAACATAAGATAATACAAAATATACATTACCATTCCAAAAGAGAGCATATAATACAGAAATATTGGACCAAAGCAAGAACAAAATTGAGCAGGAAAAAAACTAAATTCAGCAGTCTCCGTGTCTAATGTTAAAGCATTCTTCAGATCTTCAACTCCTTTCAGTTTTGTTGACTAATATACACTTCTTTCTCTTGGGCTCGTTCTATCCTTTTCAGTAGCTTCCCTCAACAGTTATCCCATTGTTATGGAACCTCCAATATTTGGGAGTCTCCAAGGCAATCCAGGATTCACCTTCACAGCTTCACCCAATGCCCTCTCTAGGCCTCCTCAGCAACACACCTAACATATGTCTAGCCTCAGCAGCTTTCCTTAGACATGGAAGGAGATCCCACAACTACTTTCTTGTATCCTTGACTCTAAAGCCAGAACCATTGTATTAGAAGCTGCCAAGTTCTTCTCCTTGTTGTGGCTGGAACATGGCCCCCTTGTTCAAATATATTTTCATCAGCTTTTTGTTTTCTGGGTTTTTTTTCCTTCACTGTCTAATCTTGAGTGTCTTGGAACTTGCTCTTTAGACCAAAGAAGCCTAAAACTCAGACATCTGCCTGTCTCTGCCTCCAGATTATTGTGATTAAAGGTGTGTACCACCATGCCTAATCCTAAACTTTTCTTTAATTCCTTTTCACAATTTGAAAGCTTGTAAAATATCTATTATGAGAAGGTTTACAGTTCAGATCCAGCATGAATTCTCCAAGTCTTCAGTCAAAATGTGTGGAATCTTCACCAATAGGTTCTTACATTCAAGTTATAGGAGGCAAGGGCAATGTTTGTTTGTTTCTTTGTTTTTGTTAAGTGGACTCTTAGCAGGAACAGTATCACATCAAGTAGCATGTTTATGTAAATTATATATGTATTTTAAGTAAACATAAATAAAATCTGCCTATGGCCTTTTAATCATCCCTACTTTTCTTTATCCCTCCTTCTTCCTTCTTCCTTACTGTTAGGCTCACTCAGTATGAGGAAATTTGTGCCTGGTAGTGAAAAACTAGTCAACCGCCTGTGGCTGTGAAGTCATGATCCTGGAGGAGAGCCTACTACTGCTGCTTTTTGAAACTAATGTAATTCCCACGTGCATACTAAACACACAGATAAATGTGTTTAGTCTCTCAGTCCTGATTGAAGAATCTTCTTTTATAGCTGATGGAAACCATCAAAGAAAATCACAATTGGTAAAAATGCAGAGAAAAAAATGACTGTGGGGTGTTCATAACCACTTATTACATACACAATACAACCCTAACACTTGAGGCTCAGGGAATATTATGAAAATGGCCATCAAGATCATAAAAGCAAGAAAAACAGAACATCTGCTGAGATAATGTCTTCTGTATATGACATAGTGACCTAAAGAAGACCCACACAATAACAACACTAAGATACATGAGGAAAACCCCTAGATGAGGAGCTGCAGATGATTAATGACTGCTGGGAGAGAGAGGATCTATGTTTTCAGGGACAAGTCCCTTGATATACCAATCCTAAGTACACAGCTCTAAAGACACATACGCATGAGCAATGCTAAATGTATTCAGCAGGTTATATATAATTAAAGAAACTGCTAATTTGAGGGATTTTGACAGAATGTGGTAGAAAATTGTAGGAGGCTGGGTAGAAATAATGTAAATCCAATGTTCATGTTCATACATTAAATTCTTTAAAAAGGGGACTGTGTCAGAAACAACGAAATCGTGCAATTTGCAACCAAATGGATGGAACTAGAGAAGCTCATCCTGAGTGAGCTAACCCAGATTCAGAAAGAGGCACATGGCATTTATTCACTTATAATTGGATTTTAGCCATATAGTACAGGATAACTCTACTACAACCAATGCACTAAAGGGAACAGGAGCATAGACTTGGTTTCCTGTCAATGAGACACTTTGCCCTAGAGGTGATGCCTTATAGGCCCCCAGTGTTTATGAGGAGGCTCTTGGCCCTCATATGACTGCTGCACTGGGGAGGGGGACTGTTATGTAGGGACACTCCACTCCAGAGGAGTGGGATGGAAGGGTAAGGGGTTGAGGGTGGGAGGGTGGGACTGGGAGGGGTGGAAAAAGGACACTGTGATGGAGATGTAACCTGAAGTAATAAATAAATATTAAAAAATAATAATAAAATAAAAATAAAAGGGAGATTGTGATTGAAAGGTAAAACAAACACATAAATTAATTAATTTTCTTTTTAAAAGGTGTTTACGCTATGATGGAGATGTAACCTGAAGTAATAAATAAATAAATAAATAAAAAGAAAGAAAAAAATAAAAGGTGTTTAAATCAGGCCTGGTGGTGCACAGCTTTAATCCCATCATTCGGGAGTACGAAGATCTCTGTGAGTTTGAAGCCAGCCTGGTTTACAACTTGAATCCAGGACAGCCAGGGCTATTATACAGAGAAACCCTGTCTCAAAAAAACAAAAACAAAAACAAAACAAAACAAAAAAGGTGTTTAAAAGTTCTTCATAATGGAAGTCGTAATAAATACACAGAGGCCCTGATGCAGATCTGTCAGGCCCTGTGCTTGCCACTTCAGTGTCAGTAAGTTTATATGAACTTTGACCATTGTTGGTTTAGAGGGCCTTGTTTTCTTGGTGTCCTCTATCCCCCATGGCTCTTACAGTCTTTCTGCCTTCTCTTCCTCGGGGTTCCCTGAGCCTTAAGGGGAGGGATCTGATAGAGATACCCCATTTAAAGCTGTGTATTTCAAGGACTCTCACTCTCTGTATAATGTCTAGCTGTGGGTCTTTGTTCCCATCTGTTACAGGAGAAAGTGCCTTCGATGTTGGCTAAACAAGGCACTAATAGCAGAATGTCATTAGGCATCATTTTGTTGCTACGTTTTTGTTTTGTTTGGTTGGTTTTAGAGAACAGTAGTATTTGGTTTTACTCTAGGTACCTAGGCTATCTAGTCTCTGGTTTTTGGACACTCAAGTAGTATCAGGCATGGGTTCCATCTTGCGAAGTGGGCCTTACATCAAATCAGGTATTGATTGGCTACTCTCATGAGCTTTGTGCCACCATTGCCCAAGAATATTTTGCAGGCAGGACACCATTGTAAGTCAAAGGATTTGTGGCTGGATCGGCTTTACATTTCTGTTTTGTGAGAATGCAGAGTACTTTCTTGTACCAAAAACTCTGGAACATAGGGGTGAAAGTTCTTTGTAGGCACCAATTCTACTTCTTAATATTTAATGAGTTGTGTAAGTATTATCTTCAACAATGGGGCCTTGCTGTCAGTTTTTGGAAATCAACCTATAGTTTTGTCAAGGGCTTGGGTTGTTTGTGGGTTCCCATGGTACCCCTTTGGCCATCAACTCAATTAGATGTAATCCAGTCCAAGTACTGGAAGCTTAATTTGGTAACAAGAGATTTCTAGTTGGGACTCTGTCTCCTCTACTATTTGGCAATTTCATTTAGATCACTTTCATATATGTATATATTTAGGAAGCTTCTACTATATTAGATTTCTATACTATCCCTCAAATAACCATTAATTTTAGCTGTGTCTCCCCATATTCTCTCCCTTGTACCCCTCTTCTCTTCCCCTCCTCACTTGATACTCCAATTCCAGACCCTCCTGTATGTCTATAACTATCTATCTCATTTTTATTTCCTAATAAGATCTATCAGTAAGTGATTAATCCCTTCCTCTATATCTAACTTCTATAGTTCTATGGATTGTGGCTTGGTTATCATTGACTTAACCACAGATATCCACATATAAACAAATATATGTCATATTTGTCTTTCTAGGTCTGGGATAAACCACTCAGGATGATTTTTTTCTAGTTCCATCCATAACCTTTGAATTTCATGATTTCATTCTTTTTAAGAGTTGAGTAATACTCATTTGTATAAATGTATCACATTTTCTTTATCCATTCTTCTGTTGAAGGTCATCTAGGTTGTTTCCAATTTCTGACTATTATTAAAGGAGCATGAATGAACATTGTTGAGAATGTGTCTTTGTGAAAGTATGAACTGTCCTTTGGATATTTTCCCAAGAATAGTATAACTAGATCATAAGAGATCCATTTCCACCTACCTGAGGAACTGCTACAATTATTTCCACAGTGGCTGTACAAGTTTTCACTCCCACAAGAAATAAGTGAGTATTCTCCTTACTCCAGTTTGAGCTGTCACTTGTGTTATCAATCTTAAACATATGACATGTGTAAAATAAATCTCAAAGTAGTTTTGATTTGCATTTCCCTGATGGCTAAGGATGTTCAACATTTCTTTAGATCTTTCTCAGCCATTTGAGTTCCTCTATTGAGATTTCTCAGTAGAAGAATTTATTGTTTAGATCTGTACCCCATTTTTAATTGGATTATTTATTTTCTTGATATATAGTTTTTTTAGTTCTTTATATATTTTGGATATTAGCCCTCTATCAGATGTGCAGTTGATGAAAATATTTTCCCATTCTGTAGGCTGCTGCTTTGTGCAAATGACAGTGTCCTTTCCTATGCAGAAGCTCCTATGTTTCATGAGGTTCCATTTATTGATCTTAGTACCTGTGCTGTTAGTGCTCTGTTCAGAAAGTCTTCTCCTGTCCCAAAGAATTCAGGCTATTTTCAACTTTCTCTTCTATTAGAGTCAGTGTATCTGGTTTTATGTTGAAGTCTTTCATCCATTTGTAGATGAATTTTGTGCTGGTATGTATTGATTGCTGGTAAGTGTGTGAACAAGTGGGTCTCTGATTCTTGCGTCTTCTCTTGTGCTCATTTTTTCTGTTTGTTGTCTTGTCCAACTTTCATGTGATAGATTTTGTTTTATATTACCATATTTTATTTCATTATATTTTATTATCATTCCTTAAAGTCCTGTTTTTCTAATGAGACAGAGAGGGAGTGGAAACAGCTAGACAGGATGTGGGAAGGAATTTGGGGTAGTAGAGAGAGGGCAATATGTAAAACATAATAGGATATGCTATGTGAGGGAGGAATTTTCTTTTCAATAAAAAGAGGGGAAGTTTTTATAAAAATTATTTATAAATAACTCTTCTTCAGTTATCAGCATACCTGTTGCAGTAATATAAATAGGCTAAACTACTCAAAAACAGTAGAAGCCATAAGGATGCCATTATGTAACAAAATGAGAATAAGGAGACTAAGAAAGCAATGAAATATGTCAGGAAGTAATGGATACTCAGCCAAGAAGGAGCATGTCAGGAAGTAATGTGCAGTCAGCTGGGACAAAGACTGCAGAATGTTGCATAACAACGAGATTCAGAAGTTCTGCATTTTAAAAAATTAATTATTTGAGAATTTTGTACAATGTGTTTTGATCATATTCACCTCTCACCCATCCCCTTCTATATTTAACCACATTCCTTACCCACTGAACATTGTGCTATCTATTTTTTGCTTTACCTACATCAAGTCCAGTTTATGCTACCCATATATTCTTGGATGTGTGGGCTTTCATTGAAACACAGTCAACTTTTCAGGGACTACACTCTTAAAGAACAGCAGCTCTACCTCACCCAACAACTATCAAGTCTCCATAACTCTTTAGCTAGGGGTAAAATTTTCTGCCTACCTCCCCTCTCCACATTGAGATTTGGTCTGCATCTTAAGCTTCTGCATTAGTCACAAGCAATGTGAGTTCATTATGTGAAGTTTTCCTGCTGTGTTGGAAGATACTGATCTATTGTAGTCACTCACTGCCTCTGGCTATTATACTCTTTCTGACCCCTTTTTCTCAGTGATTCCTGAGCCTTGGAAATAAGAGATGTGATACAGATGTTCCATTGAGGGCTGGACATTCTGTGATTAGTTGTGGCTCTCTGTGCTAATTACCATCTACTACAAATATAAGCTTGCTAATGAGGATTGAGAGATACATTGATCTATGGGTGCAATTATAAATAATTGAGTCAGTTTAATTCTATGTTGTTTTAGTGGACTAGTAATAGTATGTTCTCCCCTAGGGTCTATTATCTATCTAGTCATAGCTTTTGGCCCTGATAATGGTACCAGGTATGGATTTAATCCTGTTGATTATGCCTTAAATCCAATAAGCAAATGGTTGGTTACTCTCATTATGTTTGTGCAATTATTGCATCAGTGGGCACTTCCTGCCAGGTCAGTTATTATTATATCTGTTAGAATTCACAGCTGTGTAAAATTGATGACCAATTTTCTCATCTGGTAGCCCCTTCAAGAACTATGAAAACTAGCCAGTATGGATGAAGATTCCACCTTAATTTCTTCATGTTATATGACTCAAGTAATGTGACATCTTCAGCTATAGATCTTACTGTCAATTTCCGGAGAGTACCTAATAGCATTGCTGTGTAATGTTTGGGAGTCTATAAGACCTTACTAGCAAACAAGCTATGCTGTTAAGGAAGGGTTTAATAGAGCCCTAGTTAAGTGTCAGAGACTGTTAAGCTCAGAAACAATTCCTTAAACTATTAAAGAATGAAGATTAAGTGAGGAATGTAAGCCTTTTTATTTGTGATTTTTTTTTCAATGAGCAAAATGGAAATGCTTGCTAGGAGCAAGCATGTCATGATAAAGGATTTTGTTATATTGATATTTTCCTTTTATGGACTATAATGAAGATTCATGAATAGTAGCAGAAATATAATGAGACATGTCAAAAATAGGAGAGGAGAGAAAGAGGAAATAAAAAGAGATAAGAGAGAGAGGGAAATAGGGAGAGGGAGGGAGAGAGTAAGAAAAAAGTGGCCTCTTCATAGCTTCTGCCATGATTGGCTGCAGGCAGAGCTGTGTGGCAGCTGGATGACAAACTCAGTAAATGGTGATGACATAAACCCTCTGTAACATACCAAAGTTTTTAATTACTCTGCCATGTAAACTGTATTCTCTGTGAGATATACTGTCTCACAGACATGACTCACTGTTTGTCACCTTTATCTCATGAAGAAATACTGAAATGCTGCTTCAAGCAGATGATGACACTATGAATGCAAATAATTCCAGGCACTTTGATATGAAAGGTCAAATATTAGGAATTGGTTAATAACTTATGCTTATTTCAGAAGCCTCTGTATTTCATCTTTTAAATCATGGATCATAAAACAAATATCTCCTAGTCAAAGAATATTTAGGGACCATTATAAAAGAACAGGCAATGGCTATAAATTATTGGTCTCATTAATGTCAAGCTATACACACAACAGCAGTAATAAACATTTACATAACAACAGCAAAAAACAAAACAAAGAGTAAAATATATTTGTGTGTGTGTGTGTGTGTGTGTGTGTGTGTGTGTGTGTGTGTGTGTACATGCACATGTGTTCATTGGTTATGATGCCCCTTCGTCAACTTGGGTGATGTTTCTAGAGAATTGTCTAGCTTGTTTTTTGAGACAGGTACTCTGATAGTTCTTCTTGGTTGTCAACTTGATTACATCTGGAATTAACTAAAATCCCAAAATTGAGGGCACAGCAGTGAAGGATTTTTGCATAGTGTGAACTGAGAAGATCCACTTCTAACTTGGATCTTAAGGTGGGCAGTCACATTCCTTTAATCTGGGCCACACCTTCTGCTGGAAGCCTACATTAGGAAATGGAAGAAGGAAGCTTTTACCCTTTGCCTGCTTACCATCTCTCTTGCTAGCAAATCCATTCCTTCACTGACATTAGAGTCTACTTCCTTGGTATTCCAGGCATACTGAAGACCAGTTGAGACATGTAGCCTGAATAACTATTGGATTCTTAGACTTTCCATTCACAGTGAGCCATTGTTGGATTAGCTGGACTGCACACTGTAAGTCATTCTAATAAATTACACACACACACACACACACACACACACACACACACACACACACACA
>CAJQZJ010034466.1:3461610-3495746 GCA_907164525.1 Lophiomys imhausi | reverse complement strand
AGATAGATAGATAGATAGATAGATAGATAGATAGATAGATAGATAGATAGATGATAGGTAATTGAAGGGACTCTGGCCATCTTGAAGATGGTGAGCATGGCTCTGGCAGACCTTACATTTATCCCCAATTTCCTCTGTCTTGCTAAAAACTGTTAGATTACATTTCTAAAGCTAGCTTCCAAGCTCCATTACCTTATTTGGACAATTCCTCCTCCTGAGACTGACTACCAATGTCCAGCTATCAATGTATTGAAGCCCAAGAATCAATAACCCCCTTGGGCTCACCTAATTAACAAACTTAATTAAAACTGAACACCTCATCCTTACACAGGGTTTCTCCTTTTACCTTTATAAACTGCCGTTTTCCTATGTACCATGTCTGCCTCCTCTCTATGAAGAGGTAGTCCTTTGTTCCACTCCAGAACAAATATCCTCCTTCCTTCTCCCTTGTTCTCTTCTACTTATCCTTCATTCTTTACCTCCTCTATTTGTTCTTTATCCCTTCCCTCTATCCCTCTGGGACAAATCCATCCTGTTTGTGCTGACAACATGATCTTGGGTGTCCTGAGCTGATAATTTTCATTTCAGACATAGACAGGCATGTACATAGATAGATAAAATATAGATATATAGATATAGGTATATAAAGGGGATTTATTGGAATAACTTAGAGGCTGCAGCCCAACTAATCCAACAATGGCTGTCTATGGACAGAAAGTACAAGAATCCAGTAGTTGCTCAGTCCACAATGACATGAGACATCCATGTCTCTGTTGATCTTCAGTATGTGCTGGAATCCCAAAGAAGTAGACTCTAATGCCAGTGAAAGAACAGAGATGCTAGCACTAGCAAGGCAAAACAAAGGAAAGCAATCAAAGAGCAAAAACCTCATTCTTCTATGTCAACAATTCTCAACCTTTGGGTTGCAACTCGAATGACCTTTTCACATGGGTCGCCTAGACTGTCAGAAAACACAGATATTTACATTACCATCCAAAACAGTAACAAAATTATACTTACTAAGTAGCAACAAAAATAATTTTATGCCTTGTGGTCTCCACAATATGAGGAACTATATTAAAACTATATTAGGAAAGTTGAAAACCACTGTTCTATGTCCTCATATATACTTTCAGTAGAAGGTATAGCCCAGATTAAAGATCTGTCTTCCTGCCTCAAGATCTGGATCAAATATGCGTGTTCTCCTACCTCAAAAGTCCAGAAAATAAGTAGATTCACCCACTTCAAACCAAACAAAAAATATCCTACATCTGTGTCCTCCATTTTGGATTGTATTTAATTCCAGATGTAGTCAAGTTGACAACCAATAACAACCAGGACAGCATCTCTCCTTCGGATGTGGACATCCTTAAGCTTATTTTTGAAGAATGGAATAGAACTAGACAGAATAATAAATTATTAAGTGATGCTCTCAAAGCACATAACAGAGTGTGTGTTCTGAATAATGTAGACTCTGAACAAAAGAGTGAATAGCTCAAGGTGAGGTATTTGGATAACTTACAAGTGGTGTCTTTGGATCCACATTTCACATTTTGGTATGTTATTGACAAATAAGAGCATTTCTATAACTTGTGGGAACAAAATTTCTAGAATGTATAAAGTTCTAGCACAAAGAAGAAATTATTTTAGTCATAAAAAATAAAGCAATAACAATTATCATAATTGACAAAACTAGTCAAAACTAGAAGGAATAAAATGAATTAATAAATCCCTTGAAAACTCCTGATGGATCCTTTAAGTTTTCTAAGTATGTTCCCAGGAATCAATGCCATATTACAAAGACAAAAGCACCACATTTACTATTACCACTAACTAGAGTGCCGTTTTTGTCGTCCTTCTGATTAGCTCTCTAGCTCTGTTCCCATAGGTTGTTTTTGTTTGGATACAAATGTTATTTGTTAATTAAGCACACCTTATATAATGATGCCTTGCACAAATAAAGAAATGTGATGGACCTATAAGCCATAATAACAATAAGTTTAAAAATGATATAAATTTTTTTGAATAGTCCACAATCCCGAGTTCCCAAGGTTCTTGTATACTGGTGTGCTATAAATATGTGCTTTTCATCGCAACTGCCAGTGCAGGTGTGCCATGATCTTGAAAGTACTAATTTTTACTGATACTAGACAAGGCATATTAAAGCCACATGGAAATTTAACCATGACTCTTTATATTGTAACATTACTTTGAGTTATATCATAAGCAACTTTTGAAAGTATATATAGCATCAATCTGTAAAAGTATAGAGAATTTGAAATATTAAATTTAAAGATTTGTTTGCTGAGTCACCTTCCCAGTACCATTAAAGAATTTTCTGAGACAGGGTCATAATGTGTAGTCCTGACTCGGCTTACACTTGCAATGTAGCCCTGGTTGTCCTCAAACTTCCAGCCTGTTTCAACCTCCCAGGGGCTAGGAATACAGGCATATATTACCACATATAGCTTTAATATTTTTAAATGTGTATTTGTGTTTTTAAAAAGCAGTCTTAAATGAATGAAACAATTATAATCCAGATATACTGATTCTGTGTAACTACACATTAAGTCTTTATCCACTTTCTTTCCTGAGAGGTCCATTGCTGTCCTTTATTTTCTATACTGGCTCCTATAGTTCTTCATTTATACTGCTTGAAAAAAAGTAGATCCTTTCCGTTCCTTGGCATATTTGTATCACCTTGGTAACTGAATGTGTGTTTCAGAAAACTGCCTCTCCAGTCTCCAGTTCATTAAATTCTGAAGCCCAGTTATAATACCATCACCAAGTGGCTGTCTAAAACACAGGCGAGTTCCCTCTGCTAGGATAATGATTACCCTTTCAGGTATTTTGAATGGCTAAGCTGTTATTATAATTAATTATAGAGAACTCTTAACTAGCACAGCTGAGGAACATGATGGTCTGCCTAATGGCTCAATTGAAAGAACGAGAAATTAAAAGATCTAGTGCTCCTAAACCTCAGCCTGTGGCTGGGCCAGATGACTGGGTTTCATCAGAGTATTCCTCCTAATCTAGACCATTATCTTCAACAATCAGCTGCCTAAATGCAAAGAGGAGAATTTTCAAAATGCTACCAGTGCTAGTGCAGATCTCACCCACTCCTTCCTTCTTCCAGTTTACAACATATTCCATAAACAATACGGGAAGGAGTTGTTGTCAGTCACCACTACTAAGCCTTGAGACCATCTGAAGCAGTGATGGGAATAGCTGTTACTACTCTTATTGCTGGAAATACCTCACAAAAATTGAAGAACATCCCTCTCACATTCCTATTAGTGTGGTGTAGGGCATTTTCCACACATGGATTTGTTAAACATTATAAAATTTAATGTTTTTAATCATTGGACTCTATGTCAACATGAAAAGGATGGGTGGAAGATCATTCAATAGGCAAACTGCTGGCTACAAGCTTACTGTCCTGATCATAGATTCTCAGTAAACACATAAAAGCCAGGCATGATGGTGCATTCCTGTAATCCCAGCACTGTGGCTGGGATGGAAGGACAGAGGTGGTGACTCCTAGCGGCTTATTGGGTAGCCAATCTACTGAAACAACAAGCTCCCAAGATCGTGACTCAAAAGTTAATCTATTCTGTAAAGTAATAGAAGAAGCTACTACCTAAGTCAACCTCTGCCCCCCCCCATGTGTGCATAGTTGAGCACACCTATACACACACAGTACACACTCATACAACACACACATGCACATAGGACTACACACAGGAAGTGACTAAAAATGCCCCAATCTAAGGGGTATTTTACTCAGTGCTCATGAACCTACTTAACATGAATAAATTCCTGGCTAAACCTGAGCATCTACACAAGAATACACGCATGAGCTTGTGAGTGCTGCCTTCATCCAGGCCTGGACAAGGAGCCATGTATGTTCAGATGTGACTGGTACTCTTCAGTGTTGCAACTGCTTTTCTCCCACCTTTCCACAGGAACCCTAACTGCATCAAGTTTTTTCCTCTGCCCAGGAGATCTGCAATACTCCATAATATTCACTATTTCTTGTGTTTCACCCCAATCAAATCAGCTGTCTCTGCAGTCAAATAACATATCTTTTCATCTTAAAGTAACAACATTCCATTGCCTCTCACTTCCTTGTTTATGGCTGTACCAATTCAGTTTAATGTCCCCCAAACCCATTTAGGTTGACACAGGAAAAGTGCATATTATTTACTAGCTCAAAGGCAAGGGACAGGGACAAAGAGAGAAAAGTAGAATACCACATGCAAAAAAAAGAAAAATAGTGGAAGAGGTGGAGCTGTAAAATCACTACATATTTTTAGAGCTACCAGAAAACATACAACCATTGTGCAAATTACCTTACCACAATAATGTCTAAACAATTCAAGTCCAGAAGAAACCCCCATCTCCCATTACATACTTCTCTAATTGTGCAGACATCTTCTTTTTTTCCTTTCTGAGTCTCAAGTAAATGGAAATGGGAGTGATTTGCTCTCTGTGTTTTCTTAAGTCTGTTTCTCAATGGTCATATGAAACAAGGATCCTGGCACTTATTCTAAAGCTTCAAGCCTTCTCATTTTGTGCTGATGTACAGCAACGTGGCACTATACCTTGCTGCTAGTGTCAGTCTACTTGGCAATTTTGTAACTGTAGCCCCCAGCATAACAGTAACAAGTGGTAATGACTGCTTACCATTTGCCAGCACACTTCTAAGAACAATCTCATTTTGCTTCATTGTGGTCCTCTGTCAGACTTCTAAGTTAGTATTGTCATAGTTAAGAAAACAGAGCTTCAGAGAGATTGAGTGAATTTTCAGAATGCCTCATTAGGATTCACACCTTTCCTTTGGAAAATCAATCCACAAGGCTATTGCTTTTGAGCACACCTTTATTTGTTATTTTGTGTCAGGGTTTCATATACCCTAGGCTGTAGCTGTTGATAGTATTGAAATTGTGATCCATGGACACTTACCACAATGCCCAGCTTCTTCACCACAATTTTAGGCAACACTTCAATAGGTCACATTCTTTATTGATTTCTGTTTTAGATTATATCTTTTGTGCACATCAACTTGAGTGGTGGGCTCCATTTGAGAGCTAATGTGTTGAACCATTTGTGCTCCTCAGAGACTTGGTATAGTGGGGGCTTCAGTGCATGGGGAAATTTCTGTGACATTGTTCTCACTGTCATTACCTCTGAATTTTGGAGTCTAAGAAAGGATACAGTACCAACGCATGCAGCAAAGGAAGCTCAACAGCAGGGCCACATTCAGAGTGCTCATCACTCCAGGCCCCTGGAAAGGTCTGAGACTGGGGTCTTCCTAGGCCCTAATTGGACTCTCTCCAAGTGGAGAGGAGAATTTCCAGAGACCAGGACTCCATGCCTTGGGCGGACTAGACAGGAGAGGCAACTCTTCAAGGGAGATAGAAGCAACACAACACTATAATAAACTATTTTATCTACAAAACCCAATAAAAAGGATTTTTCACCAAATCCCTCAATTTTGGTGCCTTTAAAGAAATAAAGTAAATTTTATGTTATGAGCTCTGTAGATAGTTACTTTCTTTAGATTTTTATAGAATTATTTGCTTTGATAAGAACCAATCCCCTTTTTTATGCAGGAAAAAAATGCTGAAGCCACTATCAAGGGGTGAAAAAAGTGTTCTATTTTTATCAGATGACTGAGAATCTAAATGGTCTAGAAACTGTAAATGCTGAACAAAGACGTTTAAATCACTTGCTGTACTTCACTGCACAATTATAAATTCTTCTTGCAGTTTCTCAGACATTCAGGCTGCTGGAGCTAATTAACTGTTCTGGCAATACGAAGATTGGCCATGTGATTCACAGTTGCTGAATGGCTTTGGGGTATATAATTTGAACAATAGATGAGTTAAAGGGGGGCAGTTAGCAAGAGTATCAGCAGAAAGAGTATGCCTACCTAAGTGGTTCTTCTTCAGTGTCAATATTGCCTTCCTGAAGATTTGTGTTGGGATTTTTTAATTTTTTTTTTAATATCAAAGCATCTTTCTATAAGAGCAGTAAGGAAGCCATGTCTGTAATTCTTCACTGGCAGACCTAACATGGTAATTCCTATAAGTTGTCAACCATGCCTGGGGATAACTGGTTCATGGTGCAAGGCACACATCCTGACTTCAGCTACACCATTCCCCAACAAAACAGCCCATGGGTCACCAAAGTGCATAGAGATAAATCACTCTAGAGATGGTTTCAGGGAACAGTGTCTGCTTTATTGCAGGTGAACAACCACTTACATAGTGGAAGCCTATAGGCCGTAATGGGTCTCTAATACCTCAGACTGGAGAGTGAGAACTCATACCACCTGGATCTCTACGCAGAAGGAGGACACTAAAGGAGACATAGAGAGTGCAGACTCATCCAGAAGCCAGCTACCAGCTACTCACATTGTTTCATAATTCAATATTCTGACTTCAGGAGCATGGTGAGCATGCTTCTTATTTAAAAGTGCAGTATGCCCCAACTGGCTACTCCCGAAGCCATCTTTGCATTGTTCCTGGGTCCTGCTCAATGCTCTCTGTAGCCACCTTCAAAGCCTCCTCCTACTCTACCACAGCCAGACTTTCTCACCAGTCCTCTGAACAACTTCTTTCTCACTCGCTGCATTGGATCACAGGCATGTCCCACTGTGTCAGACACAGGAGTGGAATCCACCTCAGAGGAGGAAGGAGCTGATTTTGAGGAAGAAGATGGGGATGAAGATGAGGAAACTGAGGCACCTTCAGGCAACTGGGTAGCTGAAGAAGATGAAGATGATGATGTTGACACCAAGAAGCAGAAGACTGCTGAGAGTGACTAAACAGAATAAAGGAAAAGCTGAACTTAAGGCCACCATACCCTATTCACCTTCCACTTCTCATCTCAGAATTTAATCACCTTTGAGTAGGGAAGCAGGCCTGACTGTGCACGGTGAGGAGTACCACCCACTGATGACTTGGGCTCTCCACCTGCCCACCAAAACCACAACATGAATATGCAACAGGGGAGGAAAACGAATCAAAACTTCCCAGGCCCTGCTGTTTCTTTCTCAAAAATACCTGAAATTTTTGTTTGCATGTTTTATTTGAATTTATATTGTTTATACATCATTAGGGATCAGCCATTTTTAGGGATAATGTGTAGCCAAGTCAACCTTCAGCGCGTTCTCTGTCTCCTGATTTTACTTGTGGTGTGGCCATGTTTATTATAATCTCAATGGAGGAAAAAGAAAACTGTAAAAATAACAACAAAACAATCTCACTCGGAGCATTAGAGCCACTTTTTTGTGTTACCTGGCTGTACTACAAGTGGCTGGTTTGAATGAAATGGTTAAATAGACCAAAGGTAAAAGGTCTCTTTTTCTGTTCTTAACCCAGCTGCTAGGAGTGCACTTGACTCCTAGCAGCAGGGGATACTGAGACTGAAGTGGCCTTCTGTAGCCAGGCAGGACTTCCAGTGGAAGGAGGGGGACACCAACCCACCCACAAAACCCTCAACTCAAAATTTGTACTGCCTACAAGATGTGCAGGGATAAAAAGACGAAACACAGACTGAGGGACTGGCCAACGAAGGCTGGCCCAACTTGAGACCCACCCCGTGAGAGAGACCCAACCTCTTACACTATTAACGATACTCCGCTATCCCTGCATAACTGTCATCTGAGAACCTCCATGCAGCAGATAATGGAAACAGATGCAGAGACCCACACGCAGGCTTTAGGTAGAACTCAGGGAGTCTTGTGGAAGAGTTAGGAGAAGGATTGAGGGAGCTGGAGAGATCAAAGACACCACAAGAAACCTACAGAGCCAACTAACGTGGGCCCATGGGGCCTCATAGAGATGAACCATCAACCAAAGAGAATGCATGGACTGGTCCAAGAACCCCCCACACATATGAAGCTGATGAGCAGCTTAGTCTTCAAGCGGGTCCCCTAAAAACTGGAGCAGGGCCTCTCTCTGTCTTGAACTCTGTTGCCTGCCTTGTCTGAGGAGAAGGGGAATGGAGTGAGTGGGTGAGAGAGTGGAACTAGGAGGAGAGGAGAGAGTGGGGCTGCCATAGGGATGCAAAATGAACTAAAACAAAAATTCATGAAAAATACATACATTCACTGATGAAAGAATTGAAACAATTGAGCTCTTAACCAAAGTATAAACAATTCAACTGAACTATGTGTTAAATTTACCCAGGGACCTTTAAAGATATTAAAATATCGGTGCCCCATGTCTGGCTAATAAATCACAATCTCTGAGGAAACTTTTTTTTTTTTTGGCTATGAAGTTTCTGTTTTATTTATTTGTTTGTTCGTTTATATTTAGACCTGTTTGATATGTGTGACACAATGCCTAAAAATAAATTAGAATTTTATTTTTCTGAGTTGTTCTAAAATAAAATAGAAATTAAATTTAAAAGCAGTGCAGTATGCCAGGTGTACTGGCTGCCAGATCATGTCTACATTTTCTCTAAGCCTTTATAAGTGAAGGAAATGAGAACCATCCATGAGTATTTCAAATGTTTGAGGGATTTACTTAGGCTACACTAAGTACTCACATTACCGATGATCAGTCCTGCACTGCTGCCTCATCCCCTAACCACAGAAAATACAATTCACTTTGAGCGTTTTTGAATTCACTAGTGATACAGCTCTCAGCCGAAGACTCCAGACTGGCCTGACCCATTACGCTTCACATTTCCTGGTTATCATTATCGCCTTTTTTGTATGAAGAAGAATCAACATTTTATTGTACTAGAGTATTTCCATATGTTGTTTCAGTTAGTCTTTATGAGCAATCTATCCATTATGAAGTAATTTCCAGAACATTCCGAGTCCCTGCTAGCTGTTCCCAACTCAATTATATCATCATTCTGCCCCATGAAACTGCCTTTGCCCATTGTGAACTATGTGAGATTCTTACGGAGATGCAATGGCTTTCTTTGTTTCTTTCTATCATGGGGGAGTTATGGACACTTACAGCTGCTTTCTCATCTGAAGTGATTGAGTACTGTAGTCCTAATGCAGCTGCCACTGCTCCAGCTATGATCAAAGCAGCTGTGGCAACAATTCATGAAAATGGCCCACCCCCTTTCCCCAAGTGTCAGTAAAGTCCCTGAGGAGCATGCCACAAAAGCTTACTGGCGGGCTGCTGACAAGGGACTTGTCCTGCCTCAGAAGTGTCCTTCCTCAGCATGCTGACACTGAGACAACATCTTCAACATCTTAACTGCCTCAGCTTATGGTCGTCAAGGGAGCTGCCCCCAGAGGCAGCACCTCCTCTCTAGTCTCCATCAGCCATTCATGCTGCAGGGAAAGACTGTCCTGCCACAGATTCCCTTTCTTAGCTTTCTATACTTTTAAAAACTGTATACTTTACAGGAAAGTGTCCAGGTCTCCACCTGAGGAGCCCCAGCAGCCAGGCCCCACTGTTTCAAGTTTTGCCTCTGGACTCCCCCTACATCTTTCCCTGGGTGTCTCCTCTTCAGCCCTGAAACTCCCCTGGGTAACATCTCCTAAAAGGGGTACAGGGACCTTCAGGCTGTGCTACTGACCCCTTCTATACCCCTAGACAATTACACCTCTGGACTCCAGGGGGCTGAGGAAAACACTGTGAAGCTGGAGCCAGCAATACAGGAGTCTTCAGATAGGGCCTCAGCTGGCAGGGAAATCAGGGGAGGGAGGCCTGTCTGCAAGCTTCGTGGCTTAGATATAAGAGTGTTCTTAGATTACAGATTATAGGATTTAAGTAATTTGTAGGTGATTGATAAGTACTAATAAATATAAGTGTGATAAATAAAAATATTCAGTTACATAAATACAAAAAATTTAAATGGGTTGTGACCAAAAATTGCATACAACTAAATCATGACCAGATTTAAAAGGTTAAAAAAGTAAATATCTACCCATTATAATCACCCCATTTTAATGTTTGCTCAAATACCATCAGACTGTGATTTCTTGTTTAATGGATGTTAAAGTAAGCACTTGATACAGGCTATAATTTCCTCTGTAATGAAGGTGACCAAGTTCATCAAGAATCTACAGCCAACATCTAACATCAATTATTTATTATTTCCAACAATGACAATTTAAAAGTATTTTCAAAATGGCTTTGACTGTCCTGCTGTCTTTTAAAAACTGAAGGTGTAAGGTCTATATTAGTTTCACTGACTTTCTGGCATCAAGAAAAGATATAAAAAAATGATCCAATACTTTCCCTTTTGTGTTTGCTGACTAGATAGTTATAGTCTCATAGTTAAATTTTAAGTGGTTTAGGATGTTCTATATCTAAGAAGATGTTTTTAAGTTGGCCATGCAAGTTAGAATGGAAACTGAGTTAGGTATAAAATTTTAAACTCATTGAGATAGATAGATAATAGAATATTAATATCAGTTGTCATATACGTATATGGACTGGACATTGGGAATGTATGTTATACCTTATAATTTTCATAATTCTGGCTTAATTATTCTTATTGGTTTGTATTGTATTTACTGTTATAAGAAAAAGAACCTTTTATTGGACTAAAAGGGGGATCTGTTGGGTGGAGAAAATATATACCTTAAATTAAAAAAAAAAAGTAGATAGTAGGGTGAGGGGTAAGAGGGTAGGAGGGTGGGACCAGGAGGGGGAGGAGGGAGGGAACTATGATTGAGATGTAACTTGAAAAAATATGAAACTGCAATTTAATTATCAAATGTATTTATTAATAAGAATAAACTATAAGTAGAGCAGTTAACGGCTTGGTGGGAGATCAGCAGGCTTGACTTGCCTTAAAAATCCGTATGCCTAGAGGTGTGGTATGGCAGCAAAGCTGGCAAGATAACTACCAGATACTTATTAATAACTCTAAACTATTATATTAGACCAGCAGAATTGCCAGCAGCCTAGAGGGACAGTCGCCGATGGTTCGGTGCCTATGGGCTTGGATTGCTTGGACTGGCACTCTATAAATTCCCGTGGTCCTTTCCCCAATAATTAAATACACCAAGACCTTTTAATGTTTCAATGCTTATTCTTTAGCTGGGCAGATTCTCAATTTGCTAATCTAAATTAATCTGGACCATTTAACCCCAAACCGCCATGTGGCCTGTTGTTACCTTCCAGAGCTCTAAAAAACATCCATCTGCTTCCATGTCTCCAGAAGAAAAGAGAGATTCCTCTGTGTAAAACACAAGGTTCCTGTTTCTGTCTCAGGGAATCCCACCTTCCTATATTCTTTCTGCCCAGCTAATTGGCCATCAGCGACTTTTAATCAAGAGAATGCCTCAGAAGAGGTGGTAACCAGATCTCAGCACTGAAATCAGCCTATCTGAAGCAATGTATTAGACCTTCCTCCAACATTTCCCTCTTTAGTCTAACAAAAGGCTCATTTTCTTAATAACAATAAACACAATAGTACAGTAACATTAAAAACAATTATGAAAACTAAAAGGTATGACATATATTCTCAATATCCATAAGTATTTGACTAGTCAACTAGGAAATATATTCTATTATATATCTTATCTTGATGAGTTTAAGGTTCTATACCTAATTCCACTTCTATCCTAACTTACATTATTAACTGAAATCATGTTAACCCTAAAACACTCTTTTAATTTCTAGATGGCTTAACACTTATTGTGAGGCTATAACTATGTAGCCATCAGTTACAAAATTAACCAGAGAAGGATAAATATATGAATAAATAGGAAGTGCAGAGCAAGCAACTTCCAAAACTATGAAATGACAGACAACTGACTGCCTAGACAGTCCCCAGTTTCTATAACATTAAAGCATCATCTTCAGCCTTCTGGCCAAGCATGTCTCACAGACTTAGCTGTGGAGCAGGAAATAAGATTTGCCCATTCTGTCTTTGCAGAATTATACCATTGATTTAACTGCATTGAAGCTTTGGTCCATCTTTGGACAGCTTTTTTTTTTTTATTTCTTCAAGTTACATCTCAATCGCAGTCCCGTCCCTATTCCCCCCTCCAGTCCCACCCTCCCACCCTTAACCCCCCTCCTCTTCCATTTTTTTTAAGTTTAAGGTATATCTTATTTCCCCCTAAAGTTTCCCCTTTCAGTCCAACAAATGGCTCTTTCTCTTATAATAATAAATACAATACAAAACAACAGAGGTAATTAGGCCACAGTTATGAGGGTTATATGGCTTAGCGTACATTCCCAATGTCCAGTCCATATGTATTTGGTACCTGACTTTAACATTCTACTATCTAACCATCTCCATGAGTTTAAAGTTCTATATCTGACTCAACATTCATACTAAATTGCAACACAATTTTAAAAGTATCTTCTTAGATCTATAACACTCTCTTGACTCCTAAACAACTCAAAATTTAATTATGAGACTCTAGATATCTGTTCTTCAACCACCTCAGAGACCTGAGAGGGATAAATGTAGGGGTTAGATGAATTAGATTTAGAAAATATATAGGAGTTTCTGATACTGTCTCTTAATTTGGGGCCTGAAGAGCATTATCAACATGAAGTCAGCAAAAACAGGAAAGACTTAATAGACTAAAAAACAAGGTTGAAGTCAGGAAAAAGAGGAAAGACTCAATAGACTTAAAGAAACAAAATATCTGGCCTGACACTGTTTTCAGCTGCTAAGTGGGCGGAGCCCAAATTAAGATGAAACAGAGTTCCTCCTATTTGAGGACAGTGCATGGAGCCCAGAGAAGAAGAGGCCCCTGATGCTAGAGAGCTCCAAGAGTCCTGCTGAAAAAAGGGCTGGCCATTGATGGCCAGCTCTCTCCCTGAAGCAGAAAGAAGCCGGTGAGCAAAGAAAGCCTGAGCAAGACACCAAAAGGTCAAGGACTGGACCCTGTGGCTCAGCTTTTGCCTAGAGGGGTTTTATCTGTCCGATCAGTGGCCTAGGGGAAACTGTGCCTGGCTTTAAGGACTGAGGCAGAGCAGCTGAGTTCCTGATTCAAAAGAAGTAAGTTGGCCTGCAGACGGCTGGGGTCTCCCACAGAGAAGAAAGCATGAAGCCTTATTTAAGATGAGACTGCAATAACCAACTGACCCTGACGAACCTGCATCTGAGAGATCCAGAAAAAGGACTGCTAAGTGTGTTAAAGAATCTACAACAAAGACTGTGTTCCTGATGACTGAGGACCTGCCCCAGAGACTGTATCATTCTAAAAGGTTATGAAAGTAGTTGTTATAATTATCAATAGGTTTAGTGGATAGGTTAAAGGGGTTGTAGGAATTTATAGGATTAATAGTTAAGAAATTGTTGGTGTTTGTTATAAGTGAATTTAGTAATAAATAAATAAGTGTTAAATAATAATTTAAAAGTTCGGTTTCAGGTGGCACTCAATGTGGTAAGGCATTATGGGTAATTTTATTTTCAAAACTATAGAGAAAACTGCAGATTTTGAAACTATGATGCCAGTTGTTGACAATATGGCAATGTTTACTGCTGACCTCTACACTATTTTTCAATCAGACCGAATGTTTTATGCTGTTTACTTTTTTTTATTTTATTGGTTTGTCATAAGGAAGACGTCTGTTACAAAATTAAAAATTATGGAAATGCAGATTGAGGAGCTTAAGAAAATTCTGGCAGGGCAGGTGACTGGAACTGAGAAAATGGCATGTTCTTTTCTAGCTAGGTCTCCACAGTCGCCTCATGTACCAGTAGAAAAGCCGCTGCGTGTGCCAGCAGGAAACCAGGTAGGTAATGGTGTTAATGTGGAACCAAGTGCGCCCCCAGAGGAGCTGAATGGTACTGCACAATCACCATCAGTTTTTCCAGTTATGTTTCAAATTAGGCCTGATAATAATGGTCAACTCAATCAGGAATTAACATGGCGTCCAATAGACATTTTGGATTTAAAAAGATTTAAGGAGTCTATTGTCTCTTATGGAATGCACTCATCATTCGTTAAACAGATGCTAAATAATTGGGCTATACAAAATAGAGTCATTCCCCAAGATTGGAAGGGACTGATATCAGCTGTGCTAGAAGGTAGCCAGCAATTACAATGGTTGTCATGGTGGAGACATGAAGCCACAAAATTAGAGCAGCAAAATATGGCAAGGGGAATAAATGTCACAACCCACCAAATGCTTGGTGAGGGACCTTATGCTGACATACGGTTACAGACTCAATTTGAAGATGTTGTCATCGAACAATGTCGTGTTGCAGCTCTGAGAGCCTGGGATATGGTGGCTGAGGCTGGGAAAAGGTTTACTTCATTTTCCAAGATAATACAAGGTCCTCACGAAACCTTCTCGGACTTTTTAGGGAGATTGACTTCAGCTGTGGAGAGAGATGTAGATAACCCTGATGCCAGACAGGACTTGATAAATGCCTTGACATATGAAAATGCAAATGCTGAATGTCAAAGGGCAATTAGGTCATTAAAAGCTCGAGGAGCCCCAGTAGATGAATGGATAAGAGAAACAGCTGATATTGGTTTTCAAGAGCATCAGACTAATGTCATAGCACAAGCAGTTGCTAGAGGTCTTAATGAGTGCTTTAAAAATGGTGAACTTGGTCATTTCCAAAGATATCATAAGGCTGAATCCTCCAGAACTCGAAATGATAGGTGTCTGGTCTCTGCAGAACATGGTCATAGAAGGGAACGAACGGCTTTTAATGGCGAACGTGGTCGTACAGGGGAACGAACGGCTTCTAATGGCAATAGAAGGTTAAGGTCTCCAGGATTTTGTACTCGTTCTGGAAAAGGTAAACACTGGTCCCAGGATTGTAGAGCTAAAACGGATGTCAGAGGTAACCCCTTGCCGGGAAACGAGGGGAGGGGCCTACCGGTTCAGGCCCCCCAAAACAATGTGAACCATCATCCATCATCCAACCAGAGGGAAACAGACAGGAAGAACAAAATTAACTATTGCTGATCTTTTACAGGCTACTGAAGGTACTACAGTTTTAGATTTGACCACAGATCAATCTAAAACATTATCCAAAGCAGATGAATGTTATATGTTAACCACTGGTATCTATGGTCCTTTACCATCAGGGACAATAGGATTAATATTTGGAAAAAATGGGTTAACTTGTCAAGGATTCTTTATTCATCCAGGTATTATAGATGGAGACTTCCAGGAAGAAATTAAAATTATGATATCCATATGGAAAGAGATGACAATTAATACAGGGGACAAAATTGCCCAACTGCTGCTGTTTCCTTAAACCAAGGGCAAGGTTGTTCCAATAGACAGAACAGGAACAGTCGAAAATAGTGGAAAACGTGTGTATTGGCAAACAATTGTGAGTGATACGAGACCAAAATTAAAAATACAAGTGAATGGTATTGAAATAAAAGGATTGCTTGACACAGGAGTGGATGTCACTGTCCTCTCACATGAGTCTTGGAATTCAAACTGGCCACTTCAAAGGGTTCCTACACATTTTATAGGAATTGGCAAATTACCACATGTAAAACAAAGTGTACAATGGCTTAACTGTGTGGGACCAGAAGGGCAAACAGGGAAGTTGAGACCTTATGTGGCTGATGTACCCATAAATTTATGGGGAAGGGATCTCTTACAACAATGGGGTACTCAAATTAATATTCCTACAATGCCAGAAATAACAAATGATGAAATGATGGATGCTTTTGAGGAAGGTATTGATATGCATACTCAACAACAATTGCAAGCAATGTCTAGTGTCCAAACACAGGACACCCCAGACATTGAGATTATAGATACTTTTGAGGAAGGTATTGATGTGAGTACTCAACAACTGCAAGCTATATCTAGTGTCCAAACACAGGACACCCCAGGTATCGAGTTTCCAAATTTATATTAGGGGCCACTGCTGAAATTCCAACAACCCTACCCTTGAAATGGCTATCAAATAAACCAGTGTGGCAAGAGCAGTGGCCCATAACAAAGGAAAAATTGGAGGCTCTTGAGCAATTGGTAAAAGAACAGCTGGAGGCTCGTCATATAGAAGAGTCTACCAGCCCATGGAATTCTCCTGTGTTTGTGGTAAAAAAGAAATCGGGTAAATGGAGAATGGTAACAGATTTAAGAGCTGTGAATAGAGTAATTCAACCTATGGGTCCTTTGCAGCCTGGTATGCCTTTACCTTCTCTGTTACCAAAGTCATGGCCTTTAATAGTAATTGATTTAAAAGACTGCTTTATCTCAATTCCATTACATAAGAATGATAGGGAAAGGTTTGCCTTCTCTGTACCTACTCTTAATAACAGTAGGCCAATCAAGAGGTATTGTTGGAATGTACTTCCACAGGGAATGTTGAATAGTCCAACTCTGTGTCAATATTTTGTACAAAAACCATTAGAAATAATGCGTAAGCAGTTTCCTCGATCTATTATCTATCATTATATGGATGATATTTTGTTGGCTGATTCTGATGTAGTTGTTTTAGAGAAGTTATTTAAGGAAATGCAAAGATTTCTACCACTATGGGGGTTAAAAATTGCTCCTGAAAAAATATAAAGAGGAGATTCAATAAACTATTTGGGTTATAAAATAAGTCAACAGAGAATAAGATCACAAAAGGTACAAATCCGTAGAGACCAATTGAAAACTCTTAATGATTTTCAAAAATTAATGGGAGATATAAATTGGCTAAGGCCCACTCTTGGTTTAAGTACTCATGAGTTAAGTAATTTGTTTCAAACATTACAAGGGGATTCAAATATAAACAGTCCAAGATGTTTAACTACTGAGGCAGAAAAGGAATTAATGTTGGTAGAACAAAGATTACAAGATACATACATAGATCAAATTGATCCCCAACTTGATTGTATTTTGGTCATTTTACCATCAACGCATTCTCCTACAGGGCTTATTATGCAACGGGAAGATAGTATTATGGAATGGATTTTCTTACCACATAAACAAAGTAAAAAATTAAAGACATACATAAAAAAGATATCTAAATTAATTGTAAAAGGTAGAATAAGACTACGTCAATTATCAGGAATGGACCTGGCTGAAATAGTAGTGCCTCTTACTAATGCTGAGATTATATCATTGTGGGTAATCAATGAAGATTGAGAAAGAGCTTACAGTAATTATTTGGGAAAAATTAATAACAAATTTCTAAAAAACAAACATATACAATTTATAAAAAGAACTAATTGGATTCTTCCTCGTATTGTAAAGGGAACACCAATTCCTGATTCACCAACCTTCTATACTGATGCTAACAAGATGGGAATGGCAGGTTATAAGACAGATAAAATCAACAAGGTAATCAAAAGTCCATATACCTCAGTTCAAAAAACAAAATTGTATACAATCCTTATGGTGTTATTAGATTTTCCAAAGTCTCTTAACATAATTACAGATTCTCTATATACAGAAAGAGTTGTGTTGCACATAGAAACTGCTGAATTTATTCCCGATAACACAGAATTAACTTCTTTATTTATACAATTACAACAGGTCATCAGAGGTAGAAATAATCCATTATATATAACCCATATTGGATCCCATACAGGTTTGCCAGGTCCACTGGCACAAGAAAATGAGGAAATTGACCAGTTACTCATAGGAAATGTGTTGGAAGCCTCAAAATTTCATCAGAAACATCATGTTAACAGTTCAGGTTTAAATAAAAAATTCTCTATTACCTGGCAACAAGCCAGGAAAATAATTAAAAAATGTCCTACATGTTCTCTGTATAACCAAATTCCATTACCTGCTGGTAGTAACCCTAGAGGTACTAAAAAGAATAAAATTTGGCAAATGGATGTTTTTAACTTTGCAGAATTTGGAAAACAAAAGTATGTATCATACCATTGATACATACTCCGGGTTTCAATGGGCAACTGCTTTAAGTTCTGAAAAAGCTGATTGTGTTATTGCACATTTGTTAGAAATAATGGCATTTATGAGTGTACCTACACAAATTAAGACTGATAATGCTCCTACATATGTATCTAATAAGATGAAACAATTCTTTACATATTATAATATAAAACATGTTACTGGTATACCACACAATCCTACAGAACAAGCAATTTTAGAAAGAGCAAATCGTACCTTAAAAGAGATGCTTTTTAAACAAAAGGGGAATTAAAGAATCCCAGGGATAGATTACACAATGCATTGCTAACTTTGAATTTCCTGAATGTTGGTGAAAAGGGTACCACTGCAGCTGAGAGACATTGGGTTATACAAAAAACTGAGGAATTAAATCAACCAATATATTATAAGGATATGTTAACTTTAGAGTGGAAACCTGCAATGGTTTTAAGATGGGGACGTGGTTATGCCTATGTGTCTACAAGGAATGAAAAAATGTGGTTATCAACAAAACTTATAAAGATTAGATCTGACCAGGGAGAACCTCCCATTAGCTGAAATATGAATGTCTTCGCATGGTAAAAATATTTTATTAACTTTATGGTGTTCATGATATTCCAATCTTTTATCCAGGATGGACAGAGTTTATGGTGTTAATGATATTCCAATCTTTTATCCAGGATGGACAGAGTTTATGCCTTAAAATGGACTTACAAAGTTGTTTTATGCCTTCCATTTGCTCAAATTTAGAGCAAAAATTTATTTTCAGAGCCAAGGACTGAATGACAATAACAACAAGAGAAATGGGCCAAAAGATTCAACCTAACATACTGCTTCAATCACTGTTTCCTTAAAAACTTTACATTCAAATCATTTTTAAAAGCCCTAGTCCAAAAAATGATCGATCTTACAGAGACTGGACAATAAAAGCTATAGGTAACTTTCCCGAGAATTGACCAATATCTCAATTTTTGAAGGGTACCCGAAAATATTTACACTCCATTCCCAAAAGATGGGTTGGAAGTTTTTTGAATGGATATGTGTTATGTGTTGTGAATTGGATTAGAGGATTTTCGTTTTTCCCTCATTCTATTTTTTTTCCTTTTATTATTAAAAGCTTAAGATTATTTTATTATATTGATAGAAATTTAAGATTCTGTTTATTGATGCAAGTTTAAAAAATGTTTTGTATATAATAGAAAGTAAGTTTATTGATAAGAATTTAAAATGTTTTGTTTGCTTTAATGTCTTTTGTCAAAAGATGTAAATACAACTATGTAATGTGAGAAGTTTAAGGTTATTTTAACACTTGCTTTAATGTATATTGATAAAAATTTAAAGTTAGTTTATGTATTGTACATAGACAATTTATTTACATTGTATATGTAGATATTATGTAGATTTATTTTTTATTTTACTAGAAGGGGGATATGTAGGGGTTAGATAAATTAGATTTAGAAAATATATAGGAGTTTCTGATACTGTCTCTTAATTCGGGGCCTGAAGAGCATTATCAACATGAAGTCAGCAAAAACAGGAAAGACTTAATAGACTAAAAAACAAGGTTGAAGTCAGGAAAAACAGGAAAGACACAATAGACTTAAAGAAACAAAGTATCTGGCCTGACACTGTTTTCAGCTGCTAAGTGGGCGGAGCCCAAATTAAGATGAAACAGAGTTCCTCCTATTTGAGGACAGTGCATGGAGCCCAGAGAAGAAGAGGCCCCTGATGCTAGAGAGCTCCAAGAGTCCTGCTGAAAAAAGGGCTGGCCATTGATGGCCAGCTCTCTCCCTGAAGCAGAAAGAAGCCGGTGAGCAAAGAAAGCCTGAGCAAGACACCAAAAGGCCAAGGACTGGACCCTGTGGCTCAGCTTTTGCCTAGAGGGGTTTTATCTGTCCGATCAGTGGCCTAGGGGAAACTGTGCCTGGCTTTAAGGACTGAGGCAGAGCAGCTGAGTTCCTGATTCAAAAGAAGTAAGTTGGCCTGCAGACGGCTGGGGTCTCCCACAGAGAAGAAAGCATGAAGCCTTATTTAAGATGAGACTGCAATAACCAACTGACCCTGACGAACCTGCATCTGAGAGATCCAGAAAAAGGACTGCTAAGTGTGTTAAAGAATCTACAACAAAGACTGTGTTCCTGACGACTGAGGACCTGCCCCAGACACTGTATCATTCTAAAAGGTTATGAAAGTAGTTGTTATAATTATCAATAGGTTTAGTGGATAGGTTAAAGGGGTTGTAGGAATTTATAGGATTAATAGTTAAGAAATTGTTGGTGTTTGTTATAAGTGAATTTAGTAATAAATAAATAAGTGTTAAATAATAATTTAAAAGTTTGGGTACAGATAAATATATCTGATTTTATAGGAAGTACAGGGCCTGCAGCTTCCCAGACTAAGAAATGACATACCAGTGGCTACCTGGACAGTTCCCGTTTTCTCTCCATACATTACCACATCGATCTTCAGTCATTTGGCCCCGTTTCTCTGACAGACATTGATTGTAGAGCAGGGCTTATGAAGGACTTGCCTACCCTGTCTTGGCAGAGCTAGGTTGTCAACTTACCTGCTTCCAGGTTTTGTCCTTTTTGGACAGCATTCTGTCTACAGTTGGACCAAGGGGCTTTTCCTACCAAAAGATAGGCTTGTGATTAATTCAATCATCTCCCACTGAAGATTCTTCAATGCTCATCTTCTACTTGGAGGAGAATAGGGGGTGCTTTCAGGAGTTGATATGTCTTGATATAAAAAAATCTAAAGTTACGAAAACATCATTGAATGCCATATTCTGCAGATCTCTTGAGGTTTTTGAAGAGGCCCTATCTATCTCTTATATTAGGGTAAGCAGATGTTGCTTGTCTCGTAGCAGGTTTATTTCTGATTAGCTTAGAAAGTAACTATAATAGGCTGCCATAGTACCTAACAGAATGACCGGCTTGTATAACCATTGGTTTGCATTTCTTAATTATCCTAAACAGTTTATGACAATTTGTAGTAAAAGGCCGAAACATCACATTTCATTTTTTTCTTTACCTCCTAACACTTCCATTCCATTTCTCTGGGGTGAGGTGTCCCTATATAACAGTCCCTCATCTCAATTGAGAGGTCATATGAGGGCCAAGACCCTCCTCATTCATTGGGGGGTCTACGAAGCAGTACCATCAGTGAAAAGTGTCTCATTATCCAGGAGAGAGAACTACTAAACAAACAAACCAATAAGCAGACAAATAGATAAAAAAGACTAAAAAATAGAAAAAAATATAAAATATATATAAAAAACAAATAAAAAATAAAAATAAAAAGTCTATGTCCAATTTCCCTTTGGTGTGTTAGTTGTAGTATCGATATCTTCTACTATATAGACAAAATCCTACTATAAGTGAATAGATGTCATATGCGTCCTTCTGAGTCTGGGTTAGCTCACTCAGGATGAGCTTTTCTAGTTCCATACATTTGGCTGCAAATTGCATAATTTCATTGTTCCTGGTAGCTGAATAGTATTCCATTGTGTAGATGTACCACAGTTTTTTATCCCATTCTTCAGTTGAGGGACATCTGGTTTGTTTCCAGTTTCTAGCTATTACAAATAAGGTTGCTATAAACATAGATAAGGAAACTTCCTTATGATTCCATGAAGAGGCATTTGGGTGTATACCCAGAAGTGGTATGGCTGGGTCCTGAGGCAAAGCTATTCCAAGTTTTCTAAGATATCGCCAGACTGACTTCCATTGTGGTTGCACAAACCTGCATTCCCACCAGCAATGAAATAGGGTACCCCTTTCTCCACACCCTCGCCAGCATGTGCTGTCATTTGAGCTTTTGATCTTAGCCATTCTGAGAGGTGTGAAATCGAATCTCAGAGTCGTCTTGAGTTGCATTTCTCTGATGATTAAGGATGTTGAGCATTTCTTCAAGTGTCTCTCAGCCATTAGGGATTCCTCCTTTCTGTTTATAGTCTGTTGAGAGAGCAGGGACATTTCTGCCCAATAAGAATTATCTCCTGATGGAGATTTTTTGATACTCATCATCTCCTTCCAAATCCAATGGGAACTGTCAGGAGCTTACAGTCTCATGTCAAAGAATTTTTTTTAATAATAAAAATATCTTTAAACACCATATTCTACAAATCTCTTGAGGTTTTTGGAGGCTATCTATTCATCCCCATTGAATAAGCAAATATTGCTTGTCCCTAACAACTTAATATTTGATTAACTTAGAAAACATGAGATTAACTAAACTAATACCTAATAAAATCATGTTTGAATGACTATTAACTTGCATTTCTTAATTATCCTAAACAGTCTGTGATATTTTCTGTCAAAAGGACTAGAACTTCACACTACATTTTTAAGAATTACATAGGTACAATACCTAACCAAAATATAGCCTTATTTTTGTATCAATATACAAAGATCTATAGTAGAAAATTAAATAATCTACCTATTTTTCTATCATTTTCATGTCTATAACCTTAATTTTGTATTAATAATAAGTGTCTATAGGAGTAGATTCAACAATCTATCATTTTATCTTATCATTTCTGTATTATATATCCATATTCCCCCTCCTTTTTTCTTTTCAAGTCTTCTTCCCCTATATAAGAAAGAAAGGATAGAGAAAAGAAAAAGAGAGAAATCTCTAAGCCTAACCTCCTATACCTTGCTTAACAAGACCACATAACAATTTGTAACCATTCCCCCTAAACAACATTTATAACCCATCAAATGACCAAAGAATCATCCACCCCACTTTTTGGGAATGTGGGTGTTTTGGGAAATATGGGAATTTTAAGAGAATTTTTCTCCCTTAAAATTGCTTCCTATTGAATTGAGATGTAGGAAAACTATTTGGGGCCAAAATAAAATGGAAAAAAAATGGTTGAGCAATTTAATAGTAACATTTTTTTGTGCAGTCTCTATGTGCTCAGCAACTTGAATGTCCTGAGCAGTTTGTTTTCTGAAGCTGAAATTTGGAATGGAAAGTTCAGGGCTTTATTGAAGTCCTGGCCAGAATAGCCTGTGAGTCTCCATAATTTGAGCTACTTTTCTTGTCTTTTTTGGTGTCTGGTCTCTTTTTCTTCACAATCTCCAGTTGTCTAGTGGTCTCCGGACTCCTTAGTTGGAAGCTTTCATTCACTTGGAAAGATAAGAACAGAAACCTGCCTGAACCCTGGCTCTCGGGTATTCTTTATTGGTATATCTTTCCTAGGGCAGATTGTTTTTTGGCAATAGAAAAAAAAATTTATCTTTCAAAAGATAAGCATACCTTGCTGTGCATTTCTCCAGAATGAGTTTTCAGTCAGTGTGAGCAGGAGCAAGAGGAGCAAACTTGTGGAGTCTCTGGATTATAAATCTTATGTCATGATCCTTGGCAGAGGGTCCAAAGCCTCTCAAGATTTCCCAACAGTCCCATTGCCGTAGCAACTGACATCATATGCATGGCTTTCGTGGCTTCTTAGCCACACCTCTTCAACAGGGCAGTCCATGTTTTCATCTCAGTAACTTCAAAGGATGCCATCCAAATATCCATGCTAAGCTCAACTGCCTACTAACTTCACTAAAAAAGACTTAAGTTCTACCACAGTATTATGAGTGTATATATGTGCAGGTACATGCATGTTGGTACATATGCACACTGCACATGTGTACACATATGTGGAAGCTAGAGACAATCTCATGTGTCATTCTCAGGAACTGTCTACCCTGTTGTATGAAACAATGTCTCCCATAGGCCTGGCTGACCAATCCTCGTGCTCTGCCTGTCTCTGGTTCCCCAGGGCTTGGATTAAAAATATCCCAACATGCCTGACTTGTTTTACATTGGTTCTTCTGATCCAGCTCAAGTCTTTATGCTGTGTAACAAGTACTTTGCTTACTGAGCTACCTCTTCAGACTGCTTTGATTTTTTTTCATATGAAAAACACTAGTCTATAAGCGATTTTTTTAATGTAGATATTGTTCAAAGAAACTACAGGCTTTCTTCACCTTTGTATGCCTATGTATTAACAGGCAGAGACCTGCCTCCCATACCAAGGAAATAAAACAAGGGCAAAGGTCCCAGTGGCAAAAGAAATGGATGTTGTTTCTTAAAAAAAAAAAAAAACAAACTTTGTTTTTTCTCTGAGTAATCAGAGAGCCAATGAGTACCTCTAAACTGAGGATCTTCTAGCACAAATCCAAATTTTAAAGTAAATGCCTTAGAAGGCCATGGTAACATGACAGTGAATTTTTTTGACTTATTGTTCATATCTAAATTAAGATCTACTTACAAATATAGGCATGTACTTGGAAATATAAAATGAACTGTTAATATTGAAATTTTATTAATTGTTAGAATTGTGAGCTCTTACAAGAATAAACTGTTACAATAATTAAAAAAAGAATGACATAGTTAAGTTTTTAAGTGTATAAATGGCCTAACCTAACTTAACTTTTAAAATGATCATACCCCCTTTACCTTTGAATTATTGTTATTTTGGTAAATAACTCTTTATAAACTCATCAGTAAGCATCTCAAGGTCAAGAATAGGCTTTGATTAATCTTTGACTTCTCACTCGTAACTATTCATGGCAGAATTATGACAAGGAGTAAACATCCATCACATAAATGAGAGAATCAATAGATTGCCAAATGAATAATTGAATTCAAGTACAGAAGAATTATGTGGATATAGTTAAGGTACAGATTTGACCAATTCTAGCCACATCTAAAGTCTGACTGGAAAAGTAGGGTCTTTAAACTACTCACATAATTTATTCTAGGAGATGTAAATAGTGTCTGAAAGTACTCTTCTCCCAAAGTTTATTTTCTATTTCTTGTGTTAAATAATTTCTTAATGACTTTCATGTAATCAAATAGCCAGAATAATTTGTTAAGTCACATCTTTGCAGAGAAGTTAAATTATAGTAATCATACATTTGACATACAATAAAAAAACATGTTGACAATACTATGAATGACAAATATCCAGGTAGCTAATGTAGTTCAGCATTCTAAACATGAAGTACAGAGTGATGTCTCCAGAGTGGTAGAGTAGTAACTTTTCATTTAACACTTCAGAATTAATGCATTTTTTTTGTCTACATGTTTTCTATATTGTCACAAATGTAATTTTTAAAAATTTAAAAGAAAATTCTCCTTAAATAATAAGCTGATATATTTTCTCACTACATTTAGATGGAAATGATAATCACATAGTTTTGAAAATTTTAATTTTCCACTGACCTAATGATAGAGAATCTATCTTTATGATAATCTACTAATTCATCTTTGTTACCATGTGTCAGCAACTAAATTAGACATCAGGGCATCCATGTTAGCAGTGCTTTCCACAGATGGCAATGACACAACACCCTTAACTCCATGTGCTATTCTACCTTTTTCTTTGTCATCTCCAGCCAGAAGTGGGATCTACTCTTCCTACCACTTGACTCTAGGCAGGCCTGTTGCTGCTTAGGTATCAGGGCCATGATGTTGAATAGCAGGACGTGGTGCTAGCCTATTTTGTGCTTGTCAACTGTCACTGCTCCAGAGGTGGTAGGACCAGGAGAATGAAGCCATCAAATGAGGACTAAAGTCTCATATAATAGTCAACTTTATTCAGACCCTCAGACAATTCATATTTTGAGGGTACAGAAAGCTCACATGAGTAAAGTCCACCTGAGTTCAGACTGTATACAATCACAAAGACAGACCGTGTGTGGCCAAAATTTGTTTTTCCATGGAGATGCACAACGGATCATTTACACATTATCTGAATAACAAAGGCAAGTGGCAATGGGTATCTGGAGCAAACCCACCCCTATCTGCTCCACCTGGGAGGAGCATGAAAACATATTCCAAGAACAATCCCATGTTTTGAAGAAATTGAGGTCATAAGACTCTTGTCCTATTTTCTTGGACTGTTCTCACAACCACTCACAATTCTCCTCCTATGACTCCATTCCTGGACTGTGTTTCAACAGACAAGTTCTGGTTTTTTTGTTTGTTTTTTTGTTTTTGATATGTACAACTTTGAAATCTACTCATTCATTTTGAGTTATGTCCTTCACAATACTGATGATTGGTGGGCCAAGATGGCGGCGACCTACACTGACGCATTTTGAACGCGGGGAAAAAAGAGCCATAAAAAACACAGAGTTATTGGGCACTGTGCAAAAACCGGAGGGGCTAGACCCCCCCAGGAACACTCACAGCTGCCAAGGGATTGTTAAAAGTCCCAGGGCAAGGCTCTCACCCATCTCTCACAGACACGGAGGCCACTAAACCCGGGATTCGGGAACTCCCATTTGGAGAGGTGCCTGAAAAAAAAAAAAAAAAGAGGGCAATTGTCCTAGGGTTGGGATTGGGGCAGGGCTCTGTTCTTATCGTTCCAGGAGAATTGAAGCGTCCATTAGGGGAGCCCGGGGACGGCTGGACAGCGGAATCCTCAGCAGAGAGCAGAATCAGGCACCAAGGAGGACGAGTGACCCAGTTGATTCTGCCTGGCGGACTTCCTCAAAAGCTGTCTCCATCGGGGGCCTGCAACCACCACAGCAATCCAATGTCACTGGGACCGCTCAGCTCTACACAATGCCCCGACAGGAACCTCAGTGAAACCTGCAAAATCAGCTTCTGCCTACAAACCCCTTAGGTCATCTAAACAGCTGAGAACAGAAGGACTGAACATAAAAGAAGTGTACTAACATTTTTAATCATTTTTCCCATTTGGGTTGGGGTCCCAAACAGGTCTACTACGACCCAAATCAGCAGGAAGTCACTTTAAGAGAGCGACGTCCCATGCCCAGAGGGTGGGGAGGGTGTTTCTCTGCCCTTCTTTTTGGTTATTTGAAGGATAACTGAAAACTCTGTTATGTAGGGGAAGAGACTACAAGCTGATAAATGGTCCTGTCTTAATGGGTTTTGGAGGTTAGCCCCAGGGAATTCCTACTTTTCCTTTTCTGTATCCTTCTTCCTCTCCTATGTAGGAGTGCATGGGCTTGAGAAAAATGAGATATAGACATAGCACAGGAAGGTCCAAGAAGAAGGGGCAGATTATTGAATATGCCCTTATACCTTTGTATATTGATACAAAATTAGTAGTTTATTTGGCTAAAGTGGTATTGACCATTGTTTATTGTGCAAAAATAAGATTGTATTGGATTACATCGGTATTGATCTTTGTATATTGATACAAAATTAAGATTATAGTTGGCCACAATGGTATTGACCCTTGCATATGGACGTAATATTAAGATTATATTGGGCTACATAGGCATTGATCTTGGTATATTGACACATAATTAAGAGTATATTTAACCACAATTGAATAGATCTTTGTATATTGATACAAATTTAAAGGTAATGCTTCCCAATGGTATCATACCTAGAGATACTTAAAAATAAAATGTGAAGCTCTGACCTCTTGATACCAACCATCTAAAACGGTCTAGGATAGTTAAAACAAACTCCTAGTCATGCAAACATGTCACTTTGTTAGCTACTATGACAGTCTATCACAGATATTCTCTAAACAACCCAGTAATCAAGTTGCTAAGAGACAAGCAACATTTGCTTATCTAAATACAAGAGATGGATAGGGCATCTTCAAAAACCCCAAGAGATCTGCAGAATATGGCATTCAAAGATGTTATCTTAAATCAAGATTTTTTTTTATATCGAGACATATCAGCACCTGACAGCACCCCCTATTCTACTCCAAGTAGAAGATAAGCATCGAAGAACCTCCACTGTAAGATGGTTGAATTAGTGGCAAGCCTTTCTCTTGGCATGAAAAAACCCCTTGCACCAACTGCAGACAGACTGCTGTCCAAAAAGGACAAAACTTGGTAGCAGAGAAGTCGACAGCCTAACTCTGCCAAGACAGGGTAGGTAAGTCCTTCATAATCCCTGCTCTACAACAAATGTCTGTCAGAGAAACAGGACCCAAAGGCTGAAGATTGATGCTGGAATGTATGGAGAGAAAATGGGAACTGTCCAGGCAGTTACTGGTATGTTCTTTCTTAGTTTTGGAAGCTGCAGGCTCTGCACTTCCTATATAAGCAAATATATTTATCCCTCTCAGGTCTCTGAGGTGGTTGAAGAATAGACAGCTAGAGTCTCATAGTTAAATTTTGAACTGTTTAGGAATCAAGAGGGTGTTATAGATCTAAGAAGATACTCTTAAAAGTGTGTTGCAAGATAGTATGAATGTTGAGTCACATATAGACCTTTAAACTCATGGAGTTGGTTAGATAGTAGAGTGTTAAATTCAGGGGCCAAATATGTATAAACTGGACATTGGGAAGGTATACTGGGCCAATTTACTCTCATAAATGTGGCATATTTATATCTATTGTTTTGTATAATACTTACTGTTATAAGAGAAGGAACCATCTGTTGGACTGAAAGGGGAAACTTCTGGGGGAAGACAGTGGAAGGGCGGGATAGGAAGGAGGAATAGGGAGGGGTTTGTTACTGATATGTAACTTGAAGAAAAAAATATAAAGTATTTAAAAAAATACTGATGATCATCTCAGAAATTTTATGTATTTTACATATTATAATTACATATGTATTTGATGTTGCTACTTCCAAAGAATATCATTTCTTTTCTACCACCAAATCTTGGGTATAGGTTCTGAATGAAAATAGGCACAGTAAAGAAACCAAAATAGCCACACCATGAATGAAAAAAGGAAAGTTTATTCCAAACTACCAAGACTGTCTCCCAGGAAAGCAAGAAGAAGCAACAGGGGAAATTTTTTCCAGAATTAAATGGGAATGGGAAAAAGGGGGCTTGTGAGCTTGGGTCCAGTTTATGAGCAGAGACTGAGGAGCCTAGAGGCCATCACTGACCTTGACAAGTTAATAGACACCACAGTCATGTTAGTGGACAGCCCCCTATTCCTCTTGCCAGAGATAAGGAGAATGACTCCATTTTTAGCAACCAGGAACTTTCTTCAAGCCCCTGAGGGAATGGGGCTTTTGCCTAAATGTCTTACCTTGGGAAAAGGAATATCTTGTGGATCAGATCAATTCAATAAATATTTATTAAATTAAAACATTAATATCTATAATGAATGTTTTAAAATGAAGATGGTCTGAAATTACCCAGCTCAAAGCACCTTAGTTGGTGTGACCTTAGACCTGGGCTGAGGCACTGCATTCTTGAAGCAGAGGCCACTGATATAAGATAGAGACTTCCCAAAACAAGCTAACATTCCAAGTATGGGCACCTGATAGTTTGTTGTTTTATTTTTCTTTTTTTCACTATTGCATTCATTAAAAAGATTGTGCTGAGTTTCAGATGGATTTTTTTGTTTTTTTCAACTTCATATGCAAGGAATTCTGACAAATAAAAACAATGCAACTGCTACCACAAGTAAGAATTTGTCAGTTTCAACAAAAAGGAAAATTTAACTCTGTTGTGAACTTAGTGGGTTTTTTGCCAACAAAGTAACATGTTCTATTTTCTAATGAGATATATAAATTAATTAATTTTGTATAAGAGTAAAATCTGACAGATAAGATTATGTTAAATAATACAATAAAAAGATAATCTGGATAATGAAAAATATTTGCAAATTATTAATTTGACAAAGGATTAAGTGACACAACATCAAAAGACTTAAAAATTGGAAAAATGATCTGAATAGATGTTCCTTAGTAGAAGTTACACAAAGAGCCATCAAGTAAGTAAAGAAATGCTCAATGGCACTAAGTCACCAGAGAAATACAAATCAAGGCCACAGCGTGATAGTATATCAACCACACAGAGTGACTATTATAATTTTTTAAGACAACATTTAACAAATGCTGGTAAGAATGGGTCAAAGGGCAATACTCACACACCACTGGAGAACCTGTAAATTGGTAAAGCACAATCAAGTGCCTTAAAAACTAAACTAAACTAGAATTACTACATGATCCACCAATTCCATTGCTGTCTATGCATCCAAAAGAAATTAAATCAATATATCAATGAGAGAGCTACATTTCCATGTTTGTTATAGGATGATTAATGTTAGTAAGATTTGGAATCAATGATTTTGTCTGGCAGATGAATGGCTTAAATATTTTTGCAATGGAGCATTGTTAAGCCACAAAAAAAGAACAAAGTTGCTATTTGCGGCAGTGTAAATACAGAAATAGGATATTATCATAAACACAGAAAGAAAACATCACACAAGTCATCATTTTCATGTGTATGCTGAAAGCATTGATTTCACATCAGTAGAGAGTAGAAGAGTAGTCATTAGAGGTTAGGAATGGTGGCCAGGAGGAAGGACACAGGAAGACTAGATAATGAATGCTGAAATGCAATTAAACAGTATAAATCACTTCTAGTGTGCCACAAGACTCTGACTGAAATCTACAGCAACTTCTAATATATTTTTACAAATAAAACTAGAAGGAGTGGACTAGAACTTGACATTTTCTAAGACAAAAATACGATAAATATTTAGTGGATTGATGGAGTAGTGTTAAGCATTCTAAATGTTAATTAATTGATCTTGCTTGCTGTCTGTTACTTACATTGACTCTGATTGGTTAAATAAAATGCTGAGGCCTGAGATTGGGCAATGACAGAGAAAGGTGGAACTTCCTGAGATTAGAACAGGAAGTCTGTGCTTTAGACAGAGGATTAATGCATTCCAGCCAGGAGCAGCAGGAAGGAGGACGCACAACATGGGTTAGAAAAAACAAAAACCCTCACTCCACATGGCCAGGAACATCTGCATAGCATGGAGAATGGCAGTTCAAGGGGACGTTTGTATATATGGGATCATATTTGGCTAATAGAATTAAGAGCTAGCTTAGGTGGACCAAGATTGCTCAATTCAGGCCAAGCTTGTGAAAATCCACGTGGTCTCTCTGTGTATTCATTTATAATGTCTGGATAAGAATTAACTGCTGCTGAACCAATTAACAACAAACTAAATACTAGATAAACAATTTAATTAGCCATATTTTTTTTCTACATAGGTATGATGTGTGGGGAATTTTTGCTGATAAGGTAGAAGTCTGGCTTAACTGGAAAGCCAGTGAGTTTGTGCTAAAAGATGGACTCACTTTTTTCAGGGGAAAAGCCTTTCTTCCCTCTGATATGAGTAAACCTCAGATCCTCTAAGGTGTGTCATGTAGTCCCACCCTGATAAGAAACCCACATACTAAAAACCTGGAAATTTCTAAAAGTACTTCCCCATGCTAATGAGGGCTGTCAGTGCCTTGGCTTTCAGCCAATGGCATTTGTCTAAGCCTCTTGCCTATCTGCATTTCTTGCCCCATTCCCATTGCCCATGGGTTAATTAGGTACTGGGTTTCTTTCTTCTGATAAGATGATGCCCAACGAATCAAACACATTCATCTCCAAAACTACTCTTCATTGTCCAAAGGTTTATAATTCCCCTGATTCACAAAATAACCTCTCTCTCTCTCTCTCTCTCTCTCTCTCTCTCTCTCTCTCTCTCTCCATGCCTCCAACATGACTATCTGAGACTTAACTGTTTATTTTGGGCTTGGGAAGGAAGTACTCTTCCATCCATGAGGAATTCACCACCACTGCCTGGTGGGCTAGGCCTACTCAGGGTTTATGCTTCCACCAAGAGGTACTGAGCTCCCACCACCTCTCCTCATCACCCATCCAGATGTCTGGCCTGGCTCCAGGAATGCCCAACTCCTTGAAACTGCCTGACCTGGGACTGGCAGTTTAACTAAGAGAGCTGTAACACTTGGAAGTGAAAATAAACTTATCTCCTGTCTCTCTGGACTAGCCTAGACCTTCCTGTAGAGGAGCATGTGTTTCCAGCCTGATATCAGACCAGCCTGGGAATTCTCTCCTGAAAGCCACAGTGGAGGTTAGAGTTGTCAACTACATAAAAATCTATAATTACCTGGGAAGTGGGCCTCTAGGCAAACCTGTTGAGGATTGTCTTTATTACAGTGTGTGAAGACCCAGATTAATCATGGGTGGGATTGGAGCTGTACAGAAAGTGAGCTGGGCACTACCACACACATGGGCATTGCTCGCTTCTTTTGACTATGGATGTAGTGTGACCAGATATTTCAAGTTTCTGCTGTCCAAATTTCCATGCCATGATATATGTTAAACTGTGAGCTAAAGTAAACTCCTTCTCCATTAAGATGCTTGGGCCAGAGTATCTCATCTGAGCAATGGTAAGGAAACTAAGCTAGGTAACACTGCTAATTATGATGCTTTGATCTCTACATGTCTACACTGATACATTATGAAACTGCATCTCACAAATATGTACAACTAGCTTATGTCCAACAGAGCTTACACTCATAGAAGTGGAGTGTACAATAACAATTCTTAGAGACTGAAGAGAATAGGAAAGAGGAAAGAAAAGATATTGACCAATGGGTAAAAAGCTATTATGCAGAAAGAAAAAGTTCTTGTGTATTGCTTAATATAGTGATCATAATTAATAAAAATGGATTGTGCATTTAAAGATATCTAGAAGATATTGAGTATCCCCCTACAATAGTGGTAAATGTTTGAGGTTGTATATATGTTATTATCTTGGTTAAGTCATCATACTATGTGCATGTGTGACAAAACATCACATGATACTTTACAAACTTGTGTATCTATCAATTAATATTAAGCCAAAAAAAAAAAGTTTTGTACATTGGTCAGAAAATCAACTTTCACTGGAACTACGATGAAGTCTCTTTAGAGGGAGCTGAAGAGATGGTTCAGTGTTAAAGCGTGTGTAATGCTCTTGCCAGAAGACCTGAGTTCAGTTCCCACAATTCATATTGGGCAGCTCACAATCAACTGTACCTCTAACAGGAGATCCAACAATACCTTTTCTAGGCCTCCACAAGTGCCTGCACATATGTGCACATACCTACACACAGGTACATGTGTATACATGTATTTAAAAGTAAAATAAATCTAGAAAAAGCTGAAAGTAATTTTACATACTAAATAAAATTTCAGGGCATGAATTACCATATTATGCCAACATTATTTCACAGCTTTTGCTTTTGGTTTGACAGATCATAGCATTCTTCATGGGCTACTAAATTGTATCAGGGAATGTGGGTGAAGAACATTTACATAGATGGGAAAACATAGATGTGTAGAGGAGGATAAATCTGTTGCAGGAAGCATCAGGTAGGCGTGCCATAGAATTTACCTGAATTCTAAACACAGATTACAAGTTATGTAGCCTTGTTGAAAAACACAGGCTTAGAATGCATACAGCTATAGGATTACACACAAACACACACACACACACACACACACACACACACACACACAGAGAGAGAGAGAGAGAGAGAGAGAGAGACTTCAAATGTATAAGTCATTTTGAAGTGGTTTTTAATACTTTAAAATTACTGCAATAGAAAACTAGCTCATCTGCCACTAAATCATTTTCACTTGACCTAAAAGGCAGAGAATAAGAGGAACTTTTAAGTGTGTTTTATAGGTATTGCTAGCTTTATGATAGCTATATGATAGAACTAAATAAAGCATAAGGATATGTGCCTGCAGTTAGGGCTGTCATAAACTGACAGATCTGGCCCAAAAGCCAAGCATGGGACTACGTGGAAAGGTGATTTTGATAGCAATAGCTCCATGGTCATAAACGCTTTATGAGTTTCCTGCTAGTTAATATTTTCAGCCAAACTTGGTTATAACTTTAAAATGTGCTGGCTGGAACTGTGACTCTGGAAATCAGGCATGCACTTGAGGGACTATGAATGTAGTAAGTTCACTTTCTAAATTTGGCTGTCAGCTATTTTCAAACACATCCATTTTTTATTAGGATTCAATGCCTTTAGTATTTTGCTAAAAATGAACTATAGCCTTTATAAAAATCCAAAACATGATAGAAAAATATGAAATATATAAAACATTACAGGTGACACTTTGGATAATTGTTGTCTTTCATTCATTTAATATATAGCTTTCTATGTATGTAGCTTTCTATCTATATATAATTTGCTATGTATATAGCTTTCTACATATAGTTTTCTATGAATATAGCTTTGTAGGTACATGGCTTTCTATATATAGTTTCTATGTATATAGATTTCTACATACATAGATTTCTACATAGATAATTTTCCATGTACATAGCTTTCTATGTATATAGTTTTCTATGTTTATAGCTTTCTATGTACGTAGCTTTCTATTTATATATCTTTCTATGTACATAGCTTTCTATTTATATAGCTTTCTATGTACATACCTTTCTATGTACATAGATTTCTATGTATATATTTTTCTATGTTTATAGCTTTCTATATATAGCTTTCTATGTATATAACTTTCTATGTACATAGCTTTCTATGTACATAGCTTTCTGTTTATATAGCTTTCTATGTACATAGATTTCTATGTATATAGCTTTCTAT
>CAJQZJ010034466.1:3440378-3461600 GCA_907164525.1 Lophiomys imhausi | reverse complement strand
TTTCTATGTACATAGATTTCTATGTATATAGCTTTCTATGTACATAGCTTTCTATGTACATAGCTTTCTATTTATATACCTTTCTATGTATATAATTATATATATATATACATAGCTTTCTATGTATGTAGCTTTCTATATATATATACCTTTCTATGTGTATATATTTATATGTACATAGCTTCCTATGTATATAGCTTTCTATGCACATAGCTTCCTATGTATATAGCTTTCTATGTACATAGATTTCTATTTATGTAGCTTTCTGTGTATATAGCTTTAATGTATATAACACTCTGAGTATATAGCTTTCTGTGTATATAGCCTTCCTTTAGAACAGGAAGCCTGTGCTTTAGACAGAGGATTAATTCATTCCAGCCAGGAGAAACAGGAAAGAGGACACACACCATGGGTTAGAAAAAAGAACCTCCAGGCTGGAGAGATGGCTCAGAGGTTAAGAGCACTGACTGCTCTTCCAGAGGTCCCGAGTTCAATTCCCAGCACCCACATGGTGGCTCACAGAAAAAAGAACCTCATTCCACATGGCCAGGAACATCGGCATAGCGTGGAGAATGGCAGTCCAAGGGGACGTATGTATTTATGGGGTCATATTTGGGTAATAGAATTAAGAGCTAGTTTAGGTGGGCCAGGATTGCACAACCCAGGCCTAGGCTTGTAAATATCCATGTGGTGTCTGTGTGCTCTTTTATAATAGATGGTTAAGGATTAGCCACCAAACCAATTAAATATAATATAAATACTGGTAAATAATTTAATTATTTCTACAAATGGCACCCGATGTAATTTAATTAATATTTTACAATGCATTTAACTCAAGAGTTTCATTTATTTTTTTAAAGACATTGCGTTTTTAATGGCTTTTTCAAAAACCATGGCTTTTAATCCACTCTTTAAAATGTATTGTTACAGTGAGAGTAGTGTTTGAATGAGCAATGTCTCCCCTATATTTAGGTATTTGAACTGTTACTTCCCCCCAGTTGGTGTCACTGTTTGGGGAGGTTATTGAACCTTTAGGAAGTGTGGGCCTGCTGAAGAAAGTATGTCCTGAGTGGTGGGCTTTGAAGGTTTGTGCCCTTGCTTCATTTTCAGTTCACCCTCTTGTAAGATAAAATCTGATCATCCACCTTCCTGCTCTGGCTGCCTGTTACCATGCCATTTTTTTTTATTATTATTAAATTCTTTATTTTTTTTTCTTCAAGTTACATCTCAGTCACAAACCCTTCCCTATTCCCCCTTCCTATCCCACCCTTCCACCCTCTTCCCCCCAACAGCTTCCCCTTTCAGTCCAACAGATGGTTCCTTCTCTTATAACAGTCATTCTTGTTTTTATGGATACTTTAATGATCTCTGTAATAACAATCCCAAATAAAATATTCCCTCTCTAAGTTGCTTTGGCCATGGTATTCTATCATAGTGACTAAAGAGCAACTGATATCGGGATGGATATGTGGGTGTTGCTGTATAAAACCTGGATATGTTGATTTTGGGGGAAATATTGGAGACCTTGGAACTTTAGACTAGAAATGCCACTAGGTGCTGCAAGCAGAACTTTGTGGACCAATCTAGTAAGAGACCAAAAAATAGTAGTGTTGACAGGAATGTGAATGGTAAAGGCTCCACTCAGCAGGTTTCAAAAGGAAGCAATGAATTGATTAGCGACTAAGTTAGAGACTATTCTTGTGCAATTATGGCAAAGAATTTGGATAGATTAAAAAGTACTGGACTAATTTCTTTAAAGGGGAAATTTTTGGGGCACAGAACATTGAGAAGGCAAGGGGCTTTTTACTGATAACTCTTTTGCAGGTCTACACATAAAAATGATAAATGGGACAGGAAGAAATACAAAATGTAAAAATTGGAGAGAAAAGTAACACTGGAAATTTTCATGTTAAAGGCAAGGCAGGTGCTAAAAAAGAGACTATAATTGTTAAGATTAGTATCATTAAAGAGAGACCAGCGCTCTATACTGGAACAGTATAGACCCCTGAAGGCAAGACGCTTCCAAGTTTTGAGAGGAGAAATACCAAGGGGTGGTTTGCCCTTAGAAAGCAATCACATCAACAAAGAATAACTACTTAGGTTGAAAAGCTCAAGTTCTTCCCTGAGCAGGCAGCTGAACTTGGCAGCACTGTCCAGAACTGACTAGCAAGAGAAGCCAGCACAAAAGATGCAAGAGTGAGGGAAGTATGGATTCTTCATTTTGGATTTAGAGAGTTGCTAAGGCCAGTCAATATGTGGTAGTACTAGTGTCACTGGGCAAAGCCACCAAGAGGTCATGAGTGAAGCTGAGATGAGGATGCAAAACTATGAATCTACCAGGGAAAGTTGAGTAAAGGAGTGGAACCAGCTCAAAAGAAAGGAGTAAATTGCAAGCAGTGAAACTGGAGGAACAGAATCATGTAGTCCCTATGTCCACACACTGAGCATGGAGCTATAGGATTTGGTATTTGATCCCAGTGGGTTTCAGTCTTGCTTTGGTCCACTTCTTCCTCACTATGTTTAATTTCTCTTTTAGAAAGGGAATGCTGAATAACAAGGAATGTTCCTCATCTGTGTTCACAGCATCCTTATTTGTAATAGCTAGAAACTGGAAACAACCCAGATGTCCCTCAACCAAAGAATGGGTTAAAAAACTGTGGTACATCTACACAATGGAATACTACTCAGCTATCAGAAACAATGAAATTATGCAATTTGCAGCCAAATGGATGGAACTAGACAAGCTCATCCTGAGTGAGCTATACCAGATTCAGAAAGATGCACATGGCATCTATTCACTTATCATTGGATTTTAGCCATATAGTACAGGATATCTACACTACAACCAACACACCAAAGGAAACATGGACATAGACTTTTTTACTTTTTTTCTCCCTGACAATGAGACACTTTTCCCTAGTGGTACTGCCTTGTAGGCCCCCAGTGTATGAGGAGGCTCTTGGCCCTCATATGACTGCTGAACTGGGGCAGAGGACTGTTATGTAGGGACACTCCACTCCAGAGGAGTGGGATGAAAGGGTTAGGGGGTAGAGGATGGGAGAGCAGGACTGGGAAGGGTGGAAAGAGGACACTATGATGGGGATGTAACCTGAAGCAATAAATAAATAAATTTAAAAAAAAAGAAAGTGAATGAATATTCTGTGTCATTGTAAATTGTATGTTAGAAGTTTGTCATTTTTGTTTTGTTTTGTTTTTGTTAAATTTACAGGGGATTAAGAGAGTATCTTCTGTCCAGAAGAAACTTTGGAATTTTATACAATATTAAGACTGTTAAAGATTGTGGGAATATTTGAAGTTGAACTAAATGCATTTTGCATACTGAGTGAGCCATGGTTATAGAACATAGTGGCTTGAATAAACAATCTCCATCCCCTATAGGCACATGTATTTGAAAGCTTGGTGCCCAGTTGGTGATGCGGTTTGGGGAGGCTATAAAACCTTTAGGAGGCATTGTGTTGCTTGAGGAAATATGTCACTGGGGATAGAATTTGAAGGTTTGTAATCTTTCTCCAATTACATTTTATTCTCTATGATTTCTTGTGGCAAAATGTGGTCTACAGCTTTCTTTCCAAGCTTCGTGTAGCCATTCCTTCCTTCACGTTATGGAGGCCCACTCCAGAACAAGAATCACAAGCTCCTCCTTTCATAAGTTTTTAGTCATGAAACTTTATCACAAAGTAAAACAAAAAAAAATAAGAGATTAGGAGATATGCCATATTTTGACCCTTAAAGAGTAGGAGAGAGAGACAGACAGAGAGAGAGAAAAAAAGAGAGAGCAGCATATTAGAGAAGCATTAGGGATAAAGTTGAGGTGATTCCATGAAAAAATATTGTTGATGTATTTAGGTAGCATCTTCAAATGTTGGCAGTATATTTAGCGAAGTACAGGAAAAGAAATTCCTTCCTCACTAGGAATATGTTCTCAGAGCTTAAGAACAAACAGTTTCTTTGTTGACTGTGCCTTATTTTTGGTTACAATGGTTGCTTTATGCAAATTTATGAGGAAATGGTAACAACAAAATGTGTTTGGTAACATCTGCCTAAAAATGTTACGAACTCTCTTCACTTGACTTGCTATGAGTCATAGCAGGCATTACAGCAGCTGGCAGGCTTGGGATTTGAAGCCTGTGATACATACAGTGTAACATGGAAGATTTGATCTGAGTGCTGCGAATGTCTGCCGTCAGGATGAAAACATATGCTGAGAACGTTGAAATATCAGCATCTTAGCCACATAGTTGTGCTTTGTTAGCCAAGCTTGTGCTCATTTGGGTTTTTTTCTGTCTTGTTTTAATATTTATTTATTATTTCAGGTTACATTTCCATCTCAGTGTCCTCTTTCTACCCCTCCCAGTCCCTCTCTCCCACCCTCTTTTTCCTATCCCTTCCATCTGGAGTGGAGTGTCCCTACATAACAGTCCCCCACTCCAGCTCAGCAGTCATATGAGGGCCAAGAGCCTCCTCTTACACTGGGGGCCTACAAGGCAGCACCACTAGGGAAAAGTGTCTCATTGACAGGTTACAAAGTCTATGTTCCTGTTCCCTTTGGTGCATTGGTTGTAGTACAGTTATCCTCTACTATATGGCTAAAATCTGATTATAAGTGAATAGATGCCATGTGCATCCTTCTGAGTCTGTGTTAGCTCACTCAGGATGAGCTTCTCTAGTTCCATCCATTTGGCTGCAAATTGCAGGATCTCATTGTTTCTGATTGCTGAGTAGTATTCCATTGTGTAGATGTACCACCGTGTTTTAGTCCATTCCTCGGTTGAGGGACATCTGGGTTGTTTCCAGTTTCTACCTATTACAAATAAGGCTGCTATGAACATAGATAAGGAAACTTCTTTGTGCTTTGGTGAGGAATCATTTGGATGTATACCCAGAAGTGGTATGGCTGGGTCTTGAGGTAAAGCTATTCCAAGATTTCTAAGATATTGTCAGACTGATTTCCATAGTAGTTGTACAAGTTTGCACTCCCACCAGCAATGGAGGAGTGTACCTCTTTCTCCACACCCTCGCCAGCATGTGATGTCATTTGAGCTTTTGATCTTAGCCATTCTGACAGGTGTGAGATGGTATCTCAGAGTCATCTTGAGTTGCATTTCTCTGATGATTGAGATGCTGAGCATTTCTTCAACTGTCTCTCAGCCATTAGGGATTCCTCCTTTGTGAATTCTCTATTTAGCTCTGTTCCCCATTTTTTGATTGGATTATTTGTTTTCTTGGCATTGAATTTCTTGAGCTCTTTGAAAATATTTTTTATATTAGCCCTCTGTCAGATGTGGGATTGGTGAAGATCTTTTCCCAATCTGTAGGTTGCCATTTTGTTCAAATGACAGTGTCTTTTGCCTTACAGAAGCTTTTCAATTTCATGAGGTCCCATTTATTGATTGTTGGTCTTAGAGCCTGAGCTATTGGTGTTCAGTTCAGGAAGTTGTCACCTGTGCTGATGAGTTTGGGGGTTTTCTCCACTTTCTCTTCTAGTAGATTTAGTGTGTCGGGCCTTATATTAAGGTCTTTTTTAATTAATTTATTTTCTCATATATTGTATCTGGACCAACATTTCCCCTCCCTCTTCTCCAAGCAGCCCCTCCTCCTCCCTTCTCCCTGCCCCCTCCCCATATACTCCTCCTCCATTTCCCTTCAGAAAAGTGCAGGCCTCCCAAGGATATCAACCAAATGTGCAAGCTGTGTTTTCACTTGGAATTTTGATGCACAAGAACTACTTTTGAGTAAAATCATCCTGTTAGTCAGCTTTCTGAAGGATTCATAGATGATCAAAGACAAGAAAGATTTCTATCAGCTCAGTTTTGGAGGGTTTAGCCCGTGGACATTAGGACTTCCTATCTTTTGGCCTGTGGTAAGACAGCTGTCACTAAAAGAAGTCTATCGTGGAAATGTGCTGAAAGAAGTTGCTCACTCACAATGGCTAGGAAGCAAGGAGGACACTGCACACCTAAGGGAGTTGTTGGGTATCACATCTCATTCAAGGCTCCAGCCCCAGTGACCAACCTCTCCTACAGGACCTCATTTCTTAAAGATTCACAGTACCACAGGCTGGCTACCAAGCCTTTGTCATGTGTGCCTTTGGGAAACCATAAAAACTATTTTCTATCCATAATCCTGCAGCAGCAATGCAATCCACCTAGAGATGCACAGTAACAAGTGAATCTAGGCCAGTGGTTCTCAACCTGTGGGTCATGACCCCTTTGAGCATCAAATGACCCTTTCACGGGGGTGGCATATCAGATAGTCTGAATATCAGATATTTACATTGTGATTCGTAACAGTCGCAAAATGACAGTTACGAAATAGCAATGAAAATAACTTTAAGGATGGGGGTCACCACACCATGAGGAGCTGTATTAAAGGGTCACAACATTAGGAAGGTTGAGACTCGTGCTCCAGACAGTCGTAATCAGTGGTTGGTTATGCCTTAGCTAAAGTGGCAACCAAATTCTACCTTGGGGTTGGGTACAGTGATTAACTTCAAATTCGGTGTGTTTTACTTAATATAAAGATGTAACTTTCTTGTTTTAAGTAAAGCTGAAGCTTGTTAAGAAAAGGTTTTTAAATAGATTTGAGCACAGGCTTTAAGCGGAAGAGAAACTGAAAAGAATATTCCACACCTAAGTGCAGGCAGGGGCCCAAATTCTCTTTCCTGAATCTTAATTACTTTACAGTTACACTTTGTATAATTCATACAATCAATAAAATAACATAATTACAGATTCCATTTTTAGTTGTATTAAGAAGTGCAGATAAATCTCCACATTAATGAACTTCATGGTTTCCTGTTTCTAAAAGTAAACTTGTTATTGTATACAAGATATAACATATTACCTACATGGTACCCAGCAACTAATGGTTGCTCAGCACATCACATTCACGGTAGCTGGTATATTGATCCTCTCTCTATTTCATCTGTTCTACATGATGTCATATTCTGTATGACTTAGAATCTGACACATTACAGCTGTTTAATGCTTGTTGATTGTGCAGCTCTGCTCAAGAGAGAAAAAAGTCAAAAAGGAGGGGGGGTGGAAAGATGGCTCAGTGGTTAAGAGCACTGGTTGTTGTTCCAAAGGACCCAGGTTCAAATCTCAGCAGTCACATGGCAGTTCACAGCTGTCAAATTGCCGGGCATGGTGGCACATGCCTTTAATCCCAGTACTCGGGGCAGCAGAGGCAAGATGATCACTGTGAGTTCAAGGCCAGCCTGGTCTACAAAGTGAGTCCAGAGCAGCCAATGATACACAGAGAAACCCTGTTTCAAAAAAAAACAAAAAAGAAAGAAAGAAAGGTTCTGGTTTTCTTTTAATGGTCATACATTATGTTTCTCCATAGGCACTCCATAACTTACATGCCATTACTATCTAATGCGAGCTTGTCATCTGAGTTGGTCACCTCCTTTCTTTCCAAACACAGTATATCCTGATATGATTCCATAGTGTACTTGGTAAAGCTATTTCTTCCCCTTCCTTTCTCGAGCCCAGTGAAGACATCACATACTAGACCACATCCCAACTTACCATGCAATCTTCCTGCCCTTCTGTTAGTCCTAGAAATTTACTAATTTTCAATTCTCATCCCCATCTGTACCTCTGCAGTAATCTCCTTTCACTTGACAAATCAACTTATATTATTGCTTGTGGGAGTTTTGTTGTTGGTGTTCGTGATGGTGATGGTGATGATGTGATCTCAGATTCTTCTAAATGTTTCTAAAGCAGGAACTGCCTTTCCTATCATGTTTCATCCATCCTGAGATGGGTTGTCTTTTACTTTTTAACATTTCTGAAACAAGAATATGCATTTTACAATCAATGACAATTCAAAATTATTAGAGGATGAATTATTACAGAGCATGCATATTGGGAATATGTAGCTTTCTTCTGTTTGAAACTGCCAATCTGAAATTTTTGTAAACTAATGTGTAGTTTATCTTTAGGATGCAAAGGAAATTGAGCACAAACTTCAAGTATTTCAGGCAGGCTTGATTTCCCTCTCTCACACTGTATGAGACTGGAACATATGACTTCTGCTGCTCTTCTCTGTTTATACCATGTTTATCTTCTTACCTAGTTTCTTACACTCATCTAAACTTAGTAGGGGCCTCTGATTTATTGATCCCCCTCATTTTGAGAATTCCTTTCCTTAGTTATAAATAAAATAATAACCCATGTTACAAGAAATTATGTCATACCAGTAAAAAAAAAAAAATGTTGTGTTTAAATGTGTGATGTCTACTGTAGGCACATGCAATGGACTATTCAGTCCCCAGCTGGTGGTAGTGTTTAGAAGATTATAGAACCTTCAGATGATGGAGGCTTGCTGGAAGAAGTATGTCACCATGAGTAGGCCCTATGGGGCTGTAGCCTGACCAATTTCCTATTCTCTCTCTGCCTCCAGACAGTGAGTAAAATGTAATGAGCTGGCCTCATGTTCCTGATTATCACACCTTCCCTGCAATTGTGAACAATATCTCTCCTGGAATGGAAAGCCAAACTAAATTCTTTCCCCCTTAAGTTGCTTTTGTTATAGTATCTCATCACAGCAACAAGATATGAAACTAATACAATATATTACTTATAATTACCCAAATGTTTAGCACACTGTTGTATATATGATTAAAACATGGGACATAAATTAAATTGTATTATTTCTAGATGATATTTTCCTTTTTATTCCCAAATCTACCTCTGTGTCAAATCTATTTGGTTTTGGAATTTAGTTATCTAAATAGTCATGTGGCATACGGGAGTATGATAAGAATAATTTAGAAAATCATGTAAAGTATTTACCTAGCTCTAGAGTCAGTATAATGTTTATTGAATATCTATTTTTGTTCAAGTAACAGATACAAGTACTCCGTGTGTACCAAGATAGTCTAGGTCAATCTATGTGCTTGCTGTAGCTTTGTTACTGCTACTGCTGCATCCTCTTCATCTTCCTCCTGCTCCTCCTTCTCCTTCATCATTGGCAGAATGGGAATATAATAGAGTTGATCTCAGGTTGTTATGAACATTAAATGAAATTGTTTTCAATACTCGGTTATTAGGATATCTATGGATTATCTCTACCACAACTTCCCCACAACTTTATGAAACCAGTCCAATTTTACCCTCCCAGTTTTATAGACCAGATTTGGGGGTATGAACTCTACACAGCTTCAGCTCTTAGCAAGGATTCAAATCACATCCATCTAAGATTAGTTCCTGAATATTACTTCGTTTACCACTTGCCAGTGGGAAATGTGCCTTTCTATTTTAAAATCTTTTGCCATCCCACATGGATTCTAAGTATGTATATTCTCTGTCAAACATAAGCATAAAGTGAGACATAAAAAGTGACATTTATATCATCATTTATCGAGGTGAGAGATCAGTGATGTTTGAAATGCGGCTGCTGTTTAAAGTGAGAACATATGGGTATGATTTAAATGTGAATTTAAATTTAAATAGCAAGTAAAGAAAATGAGCAAGTGATGAAGGGAAATGTGAACGAAAGACCTTTATTTTTCATGAGTTTCTGTAAAATGGATGATCAAAAATCATCTCACTTTGTCATCTTTATGGCAATGTCAATTTGGGCAATCATTGCATTTATCCTGTTGAAAATAGCTTTTTATATTTTCAGTCATGAGAAAAGTTTAACACACTTTTCAGTAAATTGTGCTTTTCTAGTATCTTTTTTTTAAGTGTGCATTTTAATTTATTTCGAATTTATTTATAACTATATATAAAGCTACTTAACAATGAAAATTTATGACTTTTTCAGACACAATTCCTGTTATTTTACCCTCTTCTTTCCTTCTGCTGTATTTATCTCTCTCCCTATTAGAACCTCTCTGTCTATCCCATGTCTTCCTTCAGTTTACTTGTACCCTGTTGTTTTGATCTCTATTGCTCCCTGAGTACTAAACCTACACTGGTTCTTTTTTACTTTCCTGATTTACGTAGGTTTTTTTCTCTTTCTTTTTATTTCTTCAAGTTACATCTCAATCACAGTCCCCTCCCTATTCCCCCTCCAGTCCCACTCTCCCACCCTCAACCCCCATCTTCTTCCCTTTTTTTTTCAAGTTTAAGGTATATCTTGTTTCCCCCTACAGTTTCCCCTTTCAGTCCAACAAATGGCTCTTTCTCTTATAATAATAAATACAATACAATACAACAGAGGTAATTAGGCCACAGTTATGAGGGTAATATGGCTTAGCGTACATTCCCAATGTCCAGTCCATATGTATTTGGAACCTGACTTTAACATTCTACTATCTAACCATCTCCATGAGTTTAAAGTTCTATATCTGACTCAACATTCATACTAAATTACAACACAATTTTAAAAGTATCATCTTAGATCTATAACACTCTCTTGATTCCTAAACAACTCAAAATTTAATTATGAGACTCTAGATATCTGTTCTTCAACCACCTCAGAGACCTGAGAGGGATAAATATATCTGAGTTTATAGGAAGTAAAGGGCCTGCAGCTTCCCAAACTAAGAAATGACATACCTGTGGCTGTCTGGACAGTTCCCATTTTCTCTCCATATAATACAGCATCGATCTTCAGTCATTTGGCCCTGTTTCTCTGACAGACATTGATTGTAGAGCAGGGGTTATGAAGGACTTACCCACCCTGTCTTGGCAGAGCTAGGCTGTCGACTTACCTGCTTCCAGGTTTTGTTCTTTTTGGACAGCATTCTGTCTACAGTTGGAGCAAGGGGCTTTTCCTACCAAAAGATAGGCTTGTGACTAATTCAATCATCTCCCACTTGAGATTCTTCGATGCTCATCTTCTACTTGGAGGAGTATAGGGGGTGCTGTCAGGAGTTGATATGTCTTGATATAAAAAAATCTAAAGTTACGAAAATATTTTGAATGCCATATTCTGCAGATCTCTTGAGGTTTTTGAAGAGGCCCTATCTATCTCTTATATTAGGGTAAGCAGATGTTGCTTGTCTCGTAGCAGGTTTATTTCTGATTAGCTTAGCAAGTAACTATAACAGGCTGTCATAGTACCTAACAGAATGACCAGCTTGCATAACCATTGGTTTGCATTTCTTAATTATCCTAAACAGTTTATGACAATTAGTAGTAAAAGGCCGAAACATCACATTTCATTTTTTTTCTTTACCTCCTAACCCTTCCATCCCATTTCTATGGGGTAGGGTGTCCTTATATAACAGTCCCTCATCTCAGTTGAGAGGTCGTGTGAGGTCCAAGAGCCTCTTCACTCATTGGGGGTCTAAGAAGCAGTACCATCAGTGAAAAGTGTCTCGGTACCCAGGAGAGAGAACTACTAAACAAACAAACCAATAAGCAGACAATACATAAAAAAGACTAAAAAACAGAAAAATAATATAAAAAATATATAAAAATAAATAAAAATTAAAAATAAAAAGTCTATGTCCAAGTTCCCTTTGGTGTGTTAGTTGTAGTATCGATACCTTCTACTATATAGATAAAATCCTACTATAAGTGAATAGATGCCATATGCGTCCTTCTGAGTCTGGGTTAGCTCACTCAGGATGAGGTTTTCTAGTTCCATCCACTTGGCTGCAAATTGCATAATTTCATTGTTCCTGATAGCTGAATAGTATTCCATTATGTAGATGTACCACAGTTTGTTAACCCATTCTTCAGTTGAGGGACATCTGGGTTGTTTCCAGTTTCTAGCTATTACAAAAAAGGCTGCTATAAACATAGATGAGGAAACTTCCTTATGATTCCGTGAAGAGGCATTTGGGTGTATACCTAGAAGTGGTATGGCTGGGTCCTGAGGCAGAGCTATTCCAAGTTTTCTAAGATATCGCCAGACTGACCTCCATAGTGGTTACACAAGCCTGCATTCCCACCAGCAATGGAGTAGGGTACCCCTTTCCCCACACCCTCACCAGCATGTGCTGTCATTTGAGCTTTTGGTCTTAGCCATTCTGACAGGTGTGAGATGGAATCTCAGAGTTGTCCTGAGTTGCATTTCTCTGATAATTAAGGATGTTGAGCTTTTCTTCAAGTGTCTCTCAGCCACTATTGATTCCTTTGTGAATTCTCTGTTTAGCTCTGTCCCCCATTTTTTTGATTGGATTATTTGGTTTCTTGGCATTTAATTTCTTGAGTTCTTTGTAGATTTTGGATATTAGCCCTCTGTCAGATGTGGGGTTGGTGAAGATTTTCTCCCAGTCTGTAGGCTGCCGTTTTGTTCGAATGACAGTGTCTTTTGCCTTACAGAAGCTTTTCAGTTTCATGAGGTCCCATTTATTGATTGTTGATCTCAAGTCCTAAGCTGTTGGTGTTCTGTTCAGGAAATTGTTGCCTATGCCAATTAGTTCGAGAGTTTCTCCCATTTTTCCTTCTAGTAGATTTAGTGTGACAGGCCTTATGTTAAGGTCTTTGATCCACTTGGACTTGAGTTTTGTACAAGGTGATAAGTATGGGTCTAATTTCATTCTTTTGCAAGTGGACATCCAGTTGGACCAGCACCATTTGTTGAAGATGCTGTGCTTCAATTGTGCTGTTTTGGCTTCTTTGTCAAAAATTAGGTGGCCATAAGTGTGTGGGTCTATTTCTGGATGTTCAATTCGATTCCATTGATCTACTGGTCTGTTTCTATACTAATACCATGCTGTTTTTACAACTACTGCTGTGTAGTACAGCTTGAAATCTGGGATGGTGATACCTCCAGATGTTTTTTTATTATACAGGATTGATTTAATATTCTGGGCTTTTTGTTGTTCCATATAAAATTGAGAATAGCTCTTTCCAAGTCTATAAAAAATTGTGTTGGTATTTTGATAGGAATTGCATTGGATCTATATATTGCTTTTGGTAGGATGACCATTTTTATTATGTTGATCCTACCTATCCATGAGCATGGGATATATTTCCATCTTCTAAAGGCCTCTTCCATTTCTTTCTTCACAGGCTTGAGGTTCTTGTTGTGCAGGTCCTTTACTTGTTTGGTTAGAGTTACCCCCAGGTATTTTATGTTGTTTGTGGCTATTGTGAAGGGGGTTGTTTCCCTTATTTCTTTCTCAGCCCATTTGTTTGTTGCATAAAGAAGGGCTTCTGATTTTTTTTGAATTAATTTTGTGTCCAGCCACTTTGCTGAAGGTGGTTATCAGTTCTCTGGTGGAATTTTTGGGTCACTTATGTATACTATTATATCATCTGCAAATAGGGATAATTTGACTTCTTCGTTTCTGATGTTTATCCCCTTGATCTCCTTTAATTGTACTGCTCTACCAAGAACTTCAAGTACTATATTGAAGAGATATGGTGAAAGTGGACATCCTTGTCTTGTCCCTGAGTGTAGAGGAAATACTTCAAGTTTCTCTCCATTTATTTGGATGTTGGCCACTGGCTTGCTGTACATTGCCTTTATTATTTCTAGGTACAGTCCCTGTATGCCCGTACTCTCCAGAACTTTTAGCATGAAGGGGTATTGGATTTTGTCAAATGCTTTTTCTGCATCTAGCGAGATTATCATGTGGTTTCTTTCTTTCATCTTGTTTATATGGTGAATGACGTTGATAGACTTTCATATGTTGAACCATCCCTGCATTAATAGGATGAAGCCTACTTGATCATGGTGTATGATACTTTTGATGTGTTCTTGAATTCGGTTTGCTAGTATTTTATTAAGTATTTTTGCATCTATGTTCATGAGGGAGATTGGTCTGAAGTTCTCTTTCTTTGTTGGGTCTTTGTGTAGTTTAGGAATCAGGGTGATTGTGGCCTCATAGAATGAGTTTGGCAATGTTCTTTCAGATTCTATTTTGTGAAAGAGTTTGAAAAGTGTTGGTGTTAGCTCCTCTTTGAAGGTCCGGTAGAATTCCGTGCTAAAGCCATCTGGCCCTGGGCTTTTTTTGGTTGGGAGGTTTTTAATGACTGTTTCTATTTCCTTAGGGGTTATAGGGCTGTTTAGTCTGTTTATCTGATCTTGATTTAGCTTCAGTAGGTGGAATCTATCAAGAAAATTGTCCATTTCACTTAAGTTTTCAAATTTGCTGGAGTATAGATTTTTAAAGTAGGATCCAAATATTCTCTGAATTTCCTCATGTCTGTTGTTATTTCTCCCTTTTCATATCTGATTTTGTTGATTTGTATTTTCTCCCTCTGTCTTTTACTTAATTTGGCTAGGGGTCTGTCTATTTTGTTGATTTTCTCAAAGAACCAACTCTTGGTTTCATTGATTCTTTGTACAGTTCTTTTTGTTTCTAAGTTGTTGATTTCAGCCCTAAGTTTGATGATCTCCTGCCTTCTGCTCCTCTTGGGAGTGTTTGCTTCTTTTTTTTCCAATTCACCCAGCTTAGCTGTTAATTCGCTAACATGAGCTGTGACAATTTTCTTTTTGAAGGCATTAGTGCTATGAACTTTCCTCGTAGCACAGCTTTCTTTGTGTCCCATAGGTTTGGGTATGTTGTGCCTTCATTGTCGTTGGATTTTAAGAAGTCTTTGATTTCCTTCTTTATTTTTTCTCTAACCCAGTGGTCCTCTAGTAAAGAGTTGTTCAATTTCCATGTGAGTGTAGACTTTCTGTTGATTCTTTTGCTATTGAAGTCCAGCTTTATTCCATGGTGTTCTGATAAGATGCAAGGGGTTATTTCAATTTTCTTGTATCTGTTGAGGCTATCTTTGTGTTCAACTATTTGGTTGATTTTGGAGAAGGTTCCGTGAGGTGCTGAGAAGAAGATGTATTCTTTTGTGTTTGGGTGAAATGTTCTGTAGGTATCTGTTAGGTCCATTTGGTTCATGATCTCTGTTAGACTCATTATTTCTCTGCTTGGCTTCTGTCTTGATGATGTGTCCACAGTTGTGAGTGGAGTGTTGAAGTCTCCCACTATTAAAGTGTTTGGGTCGATGTGCGATTTAAGTTTTAGAAGCGTTTCTTTTATAAATGTAGGTGCCTTTGTATTTGGGGCATAGATGTTCAATATTGAGATGTCCTCTTGGTGGATATTTCCTTTAATGAGTATGTAATGCCCTTCTCTGTCTTTTTTTATTAACTTCAATTGGAAGTCTATTTTGTTTGATATTAGGGTGGCTACTGCAGCTTGTTTCCTGGGTCCATTTGCTCGGCAAACCTTTTCAAACCCTTTCCTCTGACATAGTGTTTATCTTCAATAGTGAGATGTGTTTCTTGTATGCAGCAAAAAGATGGGTCTTGTTTACGGATCCAGTCTGTAGGTCTGTGTCTTTTTATTGGCAAGTTGAGTCCATTGATGATGATGGATATTAGTGACCAGGGGTTGTTATTTCCCATTATTTTGGTATAGATGGTTGTCTTGTGTTTCTTTTTGTTTATTTGCTGTGGAGGTTTCTATTTCCTCTGTTTCCTTGGGTGTCGTTATCTTCTCTGTGTTGGAATTTTCCTTCTAGGATCTTCTGTAGGGCTGGGTATGTGTGGAGCTATTGTTTGAATTTGATTTTGTCATGGAATATCTTGTTTTCTCTTTCTATGTTGATAGAGAGTTTTGCTGGGTATAGTAGTCTGGCTGGGCACCTATGTTCTCTCAGGGCTTGTAGGACATTCGTCCAGGCCCTTCTAGCTTTTAAAGTTTCTGAGAAGTCGGGTGTGATTCTGATGGGTCTGCCATTGTATGTGACTTGGTCTTTTTCTCTTACAGCTTTTAATATCCTTTCTTTGTTCTCTACATTTGGAGTTTCTATTATTATGTGGCGAGAGGAGTTTCTTTCCTGATCTAATCTGTTTGGTGTTCTGTAAGCCTCTTGGATTTTTACTGGCATCTCTTTCTTTAGGTTTGGGAAGTTTTCTTCTATGATTTTGTTGAAGATATTTCCTGGACCATGGAGTCAGGAGTCTTCTCTTTCCTCTATGCCTATAATTCTTAGGTTCCGTCTTTTCATTGAGTCCTTGATTTCTTGCATGTTGTGGGTGAGAGATTTTTTAGCTTTCTCGTTTTCTTTGGATGTTGTACTGATTTCTTCCAGTGAATCTTCCATGCCTGAGATCCTGTCTTCCATCTCTTGCATCCTATTTTTCATACTCACATCCGTACTTCCTGTTCTCTTCTCTTGATTCTCCATTTCCTCTTTTAACTCTGACTGTGTTTTCTTTATTGTTTCCATTTCTATTTTCATGTCTTGGATGGTATTGTTCATTTTGTACATTTCCTTCTCCAGTTTGCTTGTTTTTTTCCTGGAGATCTTTCATTGCTTTGTCCTTTTCCTGTTCAAGCTGAGTCACCTTGGCTTGGAGCGCTTTAATGGTGTTATTCGTTGATTTGACTTGCAAAATTGTGGCTTCTTTGAATTCCTTCATAGTTTTAAGTTCTTCTTGAAGGGACTCTATCACTTTCCATAATGTAGAATTGTCATCGTTTTCATGTGTTTCAGTTGTGGTGAGGTGGTTCAGGCTGGATGGAATAGAGTTGCTTTCTTTTGTTGGAGACATTTCATTCTGTTGTTTTTTTGTTTTGTTTTTTGTTTTTTGTTTTTTTTTTGGTCTGAGGCCTCTGGCCATGTGGAATTTTTTGCTGTCTTCTGGACTTGGGTCCAAAGGGGGCACTTTGGTGTAGAAGTAGCGTTGCCTTACTCCACCCCTATAAGGTGGGTCATTCAGCCCCGCCTCCCAGGTGGAGACCTAACTAATCCAGGTGGCGGAGCTGTGTAAAAGTAAGCTCTGGTTCCCCGCCGGAAGGGCCCATACTAGTACAAAAGTCCGATATACGACAGTTTCACATATCTCGCAGTTTGCCCAGAGTTGGTTCCTGTAGAGGGTAAATCTGAAGTTCAGCTCCAATAGCCTTGCCGCTCCTGCGGCTTGTAAACTGGTCAGTTTCATCACAGACTGCGATCTGCAGTCTAAAGGCACTTTGCAGCAGAGCTGCACTCACTTCCAAGGGTTGCAACCTTTCGCCAGATAGTTGGATCGTCTGTGTGGGACCTGGGTGTGCCCAGCAGGGTGGGGATTATCTCTGTGTGGGTTCTGAATCTGCCTGCTGGGTATTAGGTTGGAACTTACCGGGAGTATCTCCTGTCGGGAGATGGGTGATCCCAATTCCCAGGTCCAGCGCTTCCTTGCATGTCCAAGAGTGGGAAGGAGCGTCCTGCCCAGGGATCTTCCGTGGTCCCTAGGTAGCTGGGTGAGATTTAGGGGTCATGCCCTTTGTACAGCGTCCTGCAACACTTGCCGCCTTGTGACTGTTAACCCCGAAATCAAAATACGTCCGCGCAGGCCGCCGCCTCTTGGATCCCCTTCTATGTAGTTTTTTTTTAATGTTTTTATGTTTATTTGTTTCTTTAGGCTATGTATTCACATCTGAAGATTTAGAGCTAGGAGCCTCCTCTAAAAATCTGGAGTCCATGGGCGTTTTGATCCAGCACTAATATAGTTCCAGACTCCGTGTTGCCTTAGTGCTGCCCCACTATGGTTCAGGCCAGGCGGCCCGGCAGGTACAGGGAGAACTCGGCAGTGTATCCCTGAATGCCCGGCACCAGCAGCCTCCTCACTGCGCTCATCCTGCCCTCCTGCCACCACCTCCGCTGCTCGGCCTTCAGACCGGGTGGCAGAAACAGTCTGGAGGCAGAAGCGCTCTGATGAAGGTCTTCGGGGGGATCTTCTAGTATCTTCTAACAACACCAGTGAAGAATTATTTCCTAGAAATTTCTTGTCTTTTCAATCATGGCATGCCTATGTGTAATAATGGAGCTAGTAGAGTCTCATAGTTAAATTTTGAGTTGTTTAGGAATCAAGAGGATGTTCTGGATCTAAGAGGATATTTTTAAAATTATGATGCAAGTTAGGATGAAAGCTGAGTTGGGTATAGAACTTTAAACTCATGGAGATGGTTAGATAGTAGAATGTTAAAGTCAGGTGCCAAATACGTATGAACTGGACATTGGGAATGTATGCTAAGCCATATAACTCTCATAATTGTGGCCTATTTATTTCTGTTGTTTTGTATTGTATTTATTGTTATAAAAGAAAGAACAATTTGTTGGACTGAAAGGGAGAGCTTTTGGGGGAAAAAGATATACCTTAAACTTAAAAAAAATGAAGAGGATGGGGTTTGAGGGGGAAGACGGTTAGAGGGTGGGACTGCAGGGGGGAGTAGGGAGGGGATTGTGTTTGAGATGTAACTTGAAGATATAAAAAATCAATTAAAAAATAGTGGAGCTAATTAGTACCCCCTCTTAGACAAGGTCTGTACCAGGAAGCATTGGGAAGTAATTATCAAATTATCTGATTTCCTGAATTTTAGCATCAGCATACAAATATGAAAAGCCCATTATTTCATAATAATGAATCGGCTATCTTCTTGTAGATAAAAAAATAACACATATTTGAAGAATTAATGGTTTTGAATTTACATTTATTTCTTATAAAATTACCTAGGAATCTCAAATATGTTAATGCTGCTTCACAGATAACTTGGGCATCTTGTATATCAAAATTATTATTGATCGCCAAATAAAGTAACATTAGTGTATTAATGAAACACTGTGAAACTACATATTCATCATTCCATTAATTTGCTTAATCACTACATAGCACATTTTGATTGAGCATCTATGATTTATGCCTTCTGGTGATAAGATTCAATCCTTCACCAGAAAAGTCAACAAGAAAATTTTTGACAAGAAATATTCTGCAAATTTAAAACAGGAAGAGCTAAGAGCCATCAGTCACTTGCTACACCTGCTTACCACTCTTGAAAGCCAGCCCATAAAATGGTACACAAAGGAAACCTAAGGGTTTTTCCTCCTACAAGGGGTCTACTGTGGGAAAACTGACCAGCAAGGAACTAAACAGCACTGGGAGAGTTAAAGAACTCTGGGTATTTCATTCTAGTGGACCTGGATTGAGATGATGCTCTGAAAATCCTGGCCTTAACCTGCAGTTTTTGACAGATTTATTTTTAGGAAATATTTTTATTGAATATGTATCCAAGAATTTATATATGTATATGTATATCCATATGTACATGTATATGCATATCTATATGTGTGTATATATATATATACATATATATATATATTTACTTTTTACATTCTGATCGCAGTTTTCCCTCCCTCTTCTCCTCCCAGGCCGTCCTCCATACCTCCTCCTATGCACACCCCCACTCACTCCTCTGTTTCTCTTCTGAAAAGTGCAGGTCTCCCATAGATATTAAGTGTTCATGAAATATCAAGTTGCACAAAGAGTAGACACCTCCTGTCCTATTAAGGAGAGATTAAGGAAACCAGTGGGAGGAATGGGTCCCAAAGGCAGGGAACAAACTCAGAAACAGCCCCTTCTCCCACTGTATGGAGTCCCACACAAAGGCCAAGCTACACAACTGTCACATCACATATGTGCAGAGGGCCTAGGTCAGCCCCATGCAGTCTTCTGGTTGGCGGTTCAGTCTCTTTGAGCCCCTATAGGCCCAGATTAGTTGATTCTGATTAGGGTTTCTTGTGGTTTCCTAGACTTCTTTGGATCCTACAGTCCTTCTTCCCCTTCTTCCACAAAATTCCCCAAGTTCCACCTAATGTTTGACTGTGAGTCTCCGCATCTATTTCTATCAACTGCTGAGTGAATACTTTCTAACAACAACTGGGCTAGGCATAGATCTATGAGTATAGAGGAATATCATTATGAATCATTTTCTATCCTAGGTCTCTGGAATATCCACTGTTTCAGTCCTAGCTCTCCAGGCAGTGTCAGGCATAGGCTCCCTCTTGGGGCAGGGGGTTCAAGGTGGACCAGTCATTGGTTGGCCACTCCCACAAGTTATAATCTAAACAACACTAAATTCTTTCTGTGTGCCACCTGTGTTTCATGACCATAGAAATGGTTTCTGTAGACCTCTGCTAGGCTGGTCTACAGAAGTGGAATTGACAGGGCAGTTACTGTGGTGCATGTGTTGCAAGAGATAACTTTCACAAGTGTGAGTCTTTCCAAGATAAGAGGAAAGAGGGGTTCAGCTGAAGCAATAATACAAAAGTAGAATTCTGAATAGTTTATCTTAACTGTGTTGGAAGTAAGTTTTTAACTTATTTTTAAGATTTGTGTAATTCAAGATAATAATTTGTCCATTTTGGGTGCATATTAATGGCAACAAATATATGATATATATTTCCTTCTACTTCAAAACAACATAGGAATGTATAAGCTGTCACATAAAGAAAGATATAATTGGCTGCAGGGCAAGATGGCAGCGATCAAGTCGGACACATTCTGATTGTCAGGAAGACTGATTGGACATCTGCAGAGATATACTCCTACTGAATGGAAGTTTGTGAGGTGCAAGCCTATCTGGGCTTACCCACCAAAGCCAGGGACAATAAAGAACTTGGTACTGGAAGTATAGGCACTGGAGGATTGGAGTCATGGACACGGGACACAGAGTGCTTCCTACTGGGAGACTGCACTCCCTGCCACAATGGAAGAGGCAGCATGCTTTTAGAATGCCAGCTGGGGGTTCCAACCTCCAAACAGAGGACTTCCTCAGTTTCTTGTACCCACAGCATCTGTGCAGGTGTTTGGACACCCAAGAGAATACCAGCAGAGCCACCAGAAGAGCCTCTGCTGTAAGACAGAGGGCAATTCTCCTTGGGATATTCGGTATGGTGCCTTCTGGCTGACAGGTAACTATGAGATCCTTCTGGCAGGCACTGAGATTCCCTGAGCACTTCTGAGTGCCCAAGCATGCTGTGTGCAGGATATAGAATACAAATAGGAACTCCCTGCCCCCCTCCATCTCACTACAGGGGGTCTGGTGGAAGCCTCTGCCAACCCAGGCAGACTACTCTGGAACACTGCAATTCAGGGAAGGGAAAAGGCAGCTGAGACTCGCTGAGTGAACTCCATATTGGAACTCTCTGCCCATGCTCACTTCAGCAGAGCATTCAGTCTATAGCCTCAGTCTAGTGCACTTAGATCTCCACCCAGAGCAGAGAAACAATCCTGGACTGGGGCATGCTACCAGAGGGGTCAGGCAGCACCCGACCACAGAACTTCTGACAGAAAGGCACAGGCTGATCCTGGGACCCCCCCCAAATGTAGTCTGAGAGGAACATACTCACAGTTCTGACACACTAGCTACAGGGACTCTGTTAGAAGCCCCACCAACCCAGACAGGCTACACTGGAACACAGTGCCTCTGACAGGGAAAAGGCCATTGAGATTTCCCCTAAGTCCAAGTGCTGGAGTGTCGCGTCCCCCTGACCAGCAGGAAAGACACAACCACGATTC
>CAJQZJ010034466.1:3410031-3430378 GCA_907164525.1 Lophiomys imhausi | reverse complement strand
TTCTGGCAATAAGCCAGGCGCCATCTTAGGGTTTCAGCTCACCACACTGGAGATTCTTTGTGAACTCACTGCCCACACCCACTTTGGAAGGTCTGTCAGTCTACTGCCTCAATTTATTACATTTAGATCTTGGTCTGGAGCATTAAAGCAGTTCTGAACTAATGCGTGTGGCCCGAGCAGGTGGGCTGCACCGACCCAAAGAACTTCTGACTGAAAGGCACAGGTTGATCTTGAAATCACCTGGAGAAGAGTATGGAAGGAGCATAACCACAGTCCTGACACACTAGCTATAGGGAAACTGCCAGAAACCATGTCTGCACAGGCAGGCTACACTGGAGCACAGTGATTCAGCCTGGGAAAAGGCAGCTAAGCATCCATGAATCCAAGCACTGGGGACAGGGTGTGAAATCCACATCACAATTCCCTAACTGTACCTGCCTTGCACCTCAGCTGAATACCCATGCTACAACACAGAGAGCTCTGACTCGGGAGCAATGAAACAACCCCCAACCATTGCTCATTGCTGTCCCAGATTACAGTGCTTCTGGCTATAAGGCACATGTTGAACCTGAGAACCCCCTGAGAGAAGCTTGGGAAGATCATGATCACGGTCCCAACCCATAAGCTACAGGGAAGCTCCAGCTCCAGCATACAGTCTGTGGCCTGTCAACCGGCACCAACATCACTAAGAAGACCAGTTGGATCTCAGGAACCTGCAGGCATGAATAACACATCCCACCGCAACCTCTAACCTGAGTTCCCAATTGGGACACAATAGGAAGGGGTGAGCTCTGGGAAATACTGATAATAAGCCCCAACACAAGGACCAATCCAACCTGTGGAGAGCTACAAATCACCAAGTTATACAGCTCTACACTAAAGGTCCCTTCTTGGCACCAAGCCCAGAAGGCACCAGGAACAAAAAGCTAAGAAAAACCACATGGGTAAAGGCCAGTGAAAGAACAAAACTGTCAAAAGGCAGGGAAATATGACTCCAACAAAATTCAGCTATGCTAGTACACCAAGCCCTGGCCATCACACCACAGCTGATAAGCATGAAAATGATGACAAAACTATACTTTGGAAAGTGATAGAGTCCTCAAAAAAATTAAATCTCTGAAAGAATTTAAAGAATCATCAATTTTAAAATGAAAACAATGGAGAATGCCATTAGAGACCCCCAAGTCAACACAGCCCAACATGAACAGGAAAGAGACAAGTCAATGAAATATTAGAAAGATTTGCAGACAAAGACAAGAAAATTGGAGCAGAAAATGTATAAAATGAGTAAAATTGTTCAAGACTCGAAACTTGAAGGGGAAGCAATAAATAAAACACAAACAGACACAATCCTGAGGTGGAAAATCAAGGAAAGAAAACAGAAACTACAGACATGAGTATTAAAAATAGGATACAAGAGATGGAAGATAGATTCCTAAGGAAGGAAGATTCAAATGAAGAAATCAGTACAACAATCAAAGAGAATGGGAAATCTAAAAAAGTTCTCACCCACAACATCCAAGAAATCAAGGACTCAATGAAAAGACAGAACCTAAGAATTATGGGCATAGATGAAAGAAAAGACTCCTGCTTCCAAGGTCCAGGAAACATCTTCAAAAAAAATCATAGAAGAAACCTTCCCCAATCTAAAGAAAGAGATGCCAGTAAAATAACAAGAGGCATAGAGAACACCAAACAGATTAGCTCAGAAAAGAAATTCCACTTGCCATATAATAATTGAAACTCCAAATGTACAGAACAAAGAAAGAATATTAAAAACTGTAAGAGAAAAAGGTCAAGTAACATATAATGGTAGACCCATCAAAATTACACCTGACTTCTCCTCAGAAACTTTAAAAGACAGAAGAACCTGGGCAGGCGTCTTACAAGCCCTAAAAGAATATAGGTGCCCGGCCAAACTACTATACCCAGCAAACCTCTCTATCAACATAGATGGAGAAAACAAGATATTCAATGTCAAAACGAAATTTAAACAGTATCTACCCACAAATTCAGCCCTACAGAAGATCTTAGAAGGAAAACTCCAACCCAGAGAAAATAATTGCACCCAAGAAGACAGAGGAAGCAAAAAACTCCACTGCAGCTAAACCAAAATAACACCACCTACATCAAAATAACAGGAAACAACAACCTTTGGTCATTAAAATCCATCAACGTCAATGGACTCAACTCGCCAATAAAAAGACACAGGCTTACAGAATGGATCCATAAACAAGACCCATCATTTTGCTGCATACAAGAAACACATCTCATTAACAAAGATAGACTGTACCTCAGAGTAAAGGGCTGGGAAAAAGTTTTCCAAGAAAATGGGCCCAGGTACAAGCTGGAGTAGCCATCCTAATATCCGTAAAATAGACTTTCAATTGAAGTTAATCAAAAAAGATAGGGAAGGGCATTACACACTCATTAAAGGAAAAATTAATCAAGATGGCATCTCAATACTGAATATCTATGCCCCAAATACAAGGGGACCCCATTTGTAAAAGAAACTCTTCTAAAGCTTAAACCACACATTAGAGACTTCAACACCCCACACAAAACAACGGACAGGTCATCAAGACACAAACCAAACAGAGAAACAATGAGCCTAACAGAGGTCATGAACCAAATGGACCTAACAGATATCTACAGAACATTTCACCCAAACAAAAAAGAATACACCTTCTTCTCAGCACCACAGGGAACCTTCTCAAAAATCAACCATATAGTTGGACACAAAGCAAGCCTCAACAGAGACAAGAAAATTGAAACAACCCCCTATATCTTATCAGACCACCATGGATTAAAGCTGGACTTCAACAACAGAACTAATAGAAAGCCTACACATTCATGGAAACTGAAAAACTCTCTACTGAATGACTACTGCATCAGGGAAGAAATATAGAAGGAAATCAAAGACTTCTTAAATTCCAACAACAATGAAGGCACAACATACACAAACCTATGGGACACAATGATAGCAGTGCTATGAGGAAAGTTCATTGCACTAAGTGCCTTCAAAAAGGAAATTGTGACAGCTCATATTAGCAAATTAACAGCTGAACTGGAAAAACTGTAAATAAATAAATAAATACATAAATACATAAATAAAAATAAAAAGAAGCAAAAACTCCCAAGAGGAGCAGAAGGCAGGAAATCCTCAAACTTAGGACTGAAATTAACAAATTAGAAACAAAGAGAACAATACAAAGAATCAATGAAACCAAGAGTTGTTTCTTTGAGAAAATTAACAAAATAGACCCTTAGCCAAATTAACTAAAAGGCAGAGGGAAAACACCAAAATAAACAAAATCAGAAAAAAAGGGACAAATAACAACAGACATTGAGGAAATCCAGAGAATATTTAGGTCCAACTTTAAAAATCTATACTCCACCAAATTTGAAAACCTAAGTGAAATGAATAAATTCCTTGATAGATTACACCTACCAAATTTAAATCAAGATCAGGTTAACAGATTAAACAGTCCTATAACCCCTAAGGAAATAGAAACAGTATTAAAAATCTCCCATCCAAAAAAAGTCTAGGGCCAGATGGTTTCAGCACAGAATTCTACCAGGCCTTCAATGAAGAGCTAATACCAATACTCTTCAAACTCTTCCACAAAATAGAATCAGAAGAAGCACTGCCAAATTCATTCTGTGAGGCCACAGACACCCTGATTCCTAAACCACACAAAGACCCAACAAGGAAAGAAAAATTCTGACCAATTTTCCTCATGAACATGGATGCAAAAATACTTAAGAAAATACTGGAAACCAAATCAAAAGTATCATACACCATGATCAAGTAGGCTTCATCCTTGGAATGCAGGGATTGTTGAGGGAAGGTCTAATATTGTTTCTTATACATTGAATTCAATGCTGAGCTCTGGTTACCGCCCCTTCTGAGGCATTCTCTTGATTCGTTAATAAAAGAAGCTTATGGCCAATTAGCTGGGCAGAAAGAGTATAGGAAGGCGTGACTTCCTGAGATCAGAGCAGGAACTCTGAGCACACACAGAGACTCTCTCTTTCCACCAGGAGACACAGAAGGAGACAGACATCTGGAGTATGCTGGAAGGTACTCGCAGGCACATGGTGGTTTTGGATTAGGTGATCTGGGTTAATTTAGAGTAGCTAATTGAGAGTCTGCTCAGCTAAGGGCTAAGCGTTAAAACATAAAAAGGTCTTGGTGTGTTTAATTATTGGGGAAAAGACTGCAGCAGCTTAAAGGCCCTCAGTCCTAGCAGTCTGGGCAGTTGGACTTCCAGACTCTCAGACTCCCTTTGAGCCCAGGCGAATCTCCCACCAATCCGCTGGTAATTCTACCAGCTTAATATAACAACTTATATTAATTAACAGAGTTTAGGTTACAGGTAGTGTAGGCCACCCTTGGTCCCAGGGTTCATTCTCCAGGATAAGTAAAGCAACCGGTTAAGGAACTCAGGCCAGGCTGCCTGCTACTCTGCCAAGCCATCGACTACTCCACCAGCCTAATCTTACAGTTTATACTTACTAATAACTACATTAATTAATCAATTAATTTGCAGTTTCAAGGGATGGTTCAACATGAGAAACTCCATCAACATAATTCACCATACAAATAAGCTGAAAGAAAAAAAGCCACATGATCATCTTGCTAGATGCTGAAAAAAACACTTGACAAAATCCAACACCTCTTCATGCTAAAAGTCCTGGAGAGAATGGGCATACAAGGACCATATATAAAAATAATAAAGGTGATATACAGCAAGCCAGTAACCAGCATCAAATTGAATGGAGAGAAACTTAAAGCATTTCCCCTAAAATCAGGGACAAGGCAAGGATGCCCACTTTCACCATATCTCTTCAACTTAGTACTTGAAATTCTTGCAAGAGCAATAAGACAGCTAAAGGAGATCAAGGGGATACAAATTGGAAACGAAGAAGTCAAATTATCCCTATTTGCAGACGATATGATAGTATACATAAGAAACCCCAAAAATTCCACCAGAGAACTCTTACAGCTGATAAACACCTTCAGCAAGGGGGCTGGATACAAAATTAGTTCAAAAAAATGGAATCCCTTCTTTATACAACAAATAAATGGGCTGAGAAAGAACATAGGGAAACAATTCACTTCACAATAGCCCCAAACAATATAAAATACCTGGGGTAGCTCTAACCAAGCAAGTGAAAGACCTGTATTATAAGTATGGGTCTAATTTCATTCTTTTACATGTTGACATCCAGTTGGACCAGCACCATTTATTGAAGATGCTATCCTTTTCCCATTGTAAGATTTTGGATTCAGGGCAGGACTGGGAGGGGTGGAAAGAGGGCACTGTGATGGAGATGTAACCTTAAGTAATAAATAAAAATTAAAAAACCCAGATACACTAAATCTAATAGAAGCGGAAGTGGGGGAAAGCCTTGAACTCATTGGCACAGGAGACAACTTCCTGAGCAGAACACCAACAGCTCAGGACCTAAGACCAACAATCAATAAATGGGACCTCATGAAACTGAAAAGCTTCTGTAAGGCAAAAGACACTGTCATTCGAACAAAACGTCAGCCTACATATTGGAAAAAGATCTTCACAAACCCTGCATCTGACAGAGGGCTAATATCCAAAATTTACAAAGAACTCAATAAATTAAATGCCAAGAAACCAAATAATCCAATCAAAAGATGAAATACAGACCTAAACTGAGAATTCACTACAGAGAAATCCCTAATGGCTGAGAAGCACTTAAAGAAATCTGGAATGGTGATGCCTCCAGACATTTTTTTATTGTACAGGATTGATTTAGCTATTCTGGGTTTTTCATTATTCCATATGAAGCTGGGAATTGTTTTTTTTCCAAGTCTGTAAAGAATTGTGTTGGTGTTTTTATTGGAATTGCATTGAATCTCTATATTGTTTTTGGTAGGATTGCCATTTTTATTATGTTGATTCTTTCCATCTTCTGATGTCCTCTTCAATTTCTTTCTTCAAGGACTTGAAGTTTTTGTCATACAGGTCTTTCACTTGCTTGGTTAGAGTTACCCCCATGTATTTTATGTTGTTTGTGGATATTGTGAAGGGTGTTGTTTCCCTAATTTCTTTCTCAGCCCATTTATCTTTTGTATAAAGAAGGGCTTCCAATTTTTATTTTGGGGGGTTTAATTTTGTGTCCAGCCACCTTGCTGAAGGTGTTTATCAGTTGTATTAGTTCTCTGGTGGAATTTTTGTGGTCACCTATGTATACTATCATATCATCTGCAAATATGGATAATTTGATTTCTTCCTTTCCAATTTGTAACCCCTTGATCTCCTTTAGTTGTCTTATTTCTCTGGCTAGGACTTCAAGTACTATGTTGAAGAGGTATCAGGAAAGTGGTCATCCTTGCCTTGTCCCTGATTTTAGAGGAAATGCTTTAAGTTTCTCTCCATTTCATTTGATGTTGGCTACTGGCTTGCTGTATATAGCCTTTATTATTTCTAGGTACGGTCCTTGTATGCCCATTCTCTCCAGAACTTTTAGCATGAAGGTGTATTGGATTTGGTCAAATGCTTTTTCAGCATCTATTGAGATGATCATCTGTTTTTTTTTCTTTCAGTTTGTTTATATGGTGAATTATGTTGATGGATTTTTGTATGTTGAACCATCCCTGCATTCCTGGGATAAAGACTACTTGGTCATTTTGTATGATACTTTTGATGTGTTCTTGGATTCAGTTTGCCAGTATTTTTGCATTTATGTTTATGAAAGGAAATTGGTCTGAAGTTCTCTTTCTTTGTTCGTTCTTTGTGTGGTTTAGGGATCAGGGTGACTATGGGCTCATAGAGAGTGAGTTTGGCAGTGTTCCTTCTGTTACTATATTGTGGAAGAGTTTGAAGAGTATTGGTATTAGCTATTCTTTGAAGACCTGGTAGAATTCTGTGCTGAAACCATCTGAACCTGGGCTTTTTTTTGGATGGAAGATTTTTAATGACTGTTTCTATTTCTTTAGGGCTTATAGGACTGTTTAATTTGTTAACCTGATCTTGATGTAGCTTTGGTAGGTGGAATCTATCAAGAAAATTATCCATTTCACTTAGGTTTTCAAATTTGGTGGAGTACAGATCTTTGAAGTGAGACCTAAAGATTCTCTGGATTTCTTCAATGTCTGTTGTTATTTCTCCCTTCCCATTTCTGATTTTACTGATTTGGGTATTTTCCCTCTGCCTTCTTGTCAGTTTGGCTAAGGATCTGTCTATTTTGTTGATTTTCTCAAAGAATCAACTCTTGGTGTCATTGATTCTTTGAATTGTTCTTTTTGTTTCTAAGTTGTTGATTTCAGCCCTAAGTTTGATGATTTCCTGACTTCTGCTCCTCTTGGGAGTGTTTGTGTCTTTTTTTTCTAGACCTTCAAGTTCTGCTGTTAAGTTGCTCATATGGACTGTCACAGTTTTCTTTTTGAAGGCACTTAGTGCTATGAACTTTCCTAGTAGCACTGCTTTCATTGTGACCATAGGTTTGGGTATGTTGTGCCTTCATTTTCGTTGGATTTTAAGAATTTTTTTATTTCCTTCTTTATTTATTTTCTGACCCAGTAGTCATTGAGTAGGGAGTTGTTCAGTTTCCATGAATGTGTAGCCTTTTTGTTATTCCTATTGTTGCTGATGTCTAGTTTTAATCCATGGTTGTCTGATAAGATACAATGGGTTATTTCAATTTTCTTGTATCTATTGAGGCTTGCTTTGTGTCTGACTATATGGTCAGCTTTGGAGAAGGTTCCATGAGGTGCTAAAAAATGTGTATTCTTTTGTGTTTGGGTGAAATATTCTGTAGATATCTGTTAGGTCCATTTGGTTCATGACCTCTGGTAGACTCATTATTTCTCTCTTTGGTTTCTGTCTCAATGATCTGTCCATTGTGAGTGGGGTGTTGAAATGTCCCACTATTAATGTGTGGGAATCAATGTGTGGTTTAAGCTTTAGAAGAGTTTCTTTTACAAATGTGGGTGCCCTTGTATTTGAGACATAGATATTCAATATTGAGATGTCATCTTGATTAATTTTTCCTTTAATGAGTATGTAGTCTCCTTCCCTGTCTTTTTTGATTAACTTCAGTTGAAAGTCTATTTTATTTGGTATTAGGATGGCTACTTCAGCTTCCTTCCTGGGACCGTTTGCTTGGAATACCTTTTCCCAGCCCTTTACTCTGAGGTAGAGTCTATCTTTGTCAGTGAGATGCGTTTCTTGTATACAGAAAAATGATGGGTCTTGTTTAAGGATCCATTCTGCAAGCCTGAATCTTTTTATTGGGGAGTTGAGTCCATTGATGTTGAAGAATATTAATGACCAAAGGTTTTTGTTTCCTGTTATTTTGATGTAGGTGGTGGTTGTATGTTTCTTTTGGTTTAGTTCCAGTGGAGTTTTTTGCTTCCTCTGTTTTCTTGGGTGTGCACATCTTCTCTGGGTTGGAGTTTTCCTTCCAAGATCTTCTGTAGAGCTGGGTTTGTGGATAGATACTGTTTAAATTTGGTTTTGTTATTATGTAGTACCTTGTTTTCTCTGTCTATGTTTATAGAAAGTTTTGCTGGGTATAGTAGTCTGGACTGACACCTATATTCTCTTAGGGCATGTAGGATGTCTGTCCAAGCCCTTCTGGCTTTTAGAGTTTCTGAGGAGAAGTCAGGTGTAATTCTGATGGGTCTGTCATTATACATTACTTGACCTTTTCTCTTACAGCTTTCAATATTCTTTCTTTGTTCTGTACATTTAGAGTTTCAATTATTATGTGGCAAGAGGAATTTCTCCTATGGTCTCATCTGTTTTAAGTTTTGTATGCCTCTTGGAATGTTATCAGCCTCTATTTCTTTAAGTTTGGGAAGTTTTCTTCTATGATTTTGTTGAAGATGTTTCCTGGATCTTGGAGTCAGGGGTCTTCTCTTTCCTCTATGCCTATAATTCTTAGGTTCTGTCTTTTCATTGAGTCCTTGATTTCTTGGATGTTATGGTGAGAACTTTTTTAGATTTCTTGTTTTATTTGGTTGTACTGATTTCTTCCATCGAATCTTCCACGTTTGAGATCCTGTCTTGCATCTCTTGTATCCTATTTTTTGATACTCATGTATATAGTTCCTGTTTTCTTCCTTTGATTTTCCACCTCCAGGACTATTTCTTCTTGTGTTCTCCTTATTGCTTCCTTCCATTTCCAATTTCAAGTCTTGAACACTTTTAGACATTTTATACATTTCCTGCTCCAATTTAGATGATTTTGTCTGCCAATCATTCAAATCTTTCATAGTCCTGTCTCTTTCCCATCCGTATTTGGCTGAGTTGGCTTGGAGGTCTCTAATCATATTCTCCATTGCTTTCATTTGTAAAATTGAAGATTCTTTATATTCTTTCCAAGATTTCACTTCTTCTTGTAAGGACTCTATCATTTTCCTAAGTATAGATTTTTCATCATTTTCGTGTGCTTCATCTATGGTGTGATTCTCAGGGTTTTCTCTGTTATCATCGCTGTATTTTGTTGGAGTCATAGTTCCCTGATTTTTGTCAGATTTGTTTTTTCACTGACCTTTAGCCATCTGGTTGTCCTTCCCTGATTTTTCCTAATGTCTTTTGGACCTGATGCTAAGGATGAGGCTTTAGTGTAAGGGTTGTATAGTCTTGGTGGTCTGTAGCTCAACACAGGCTAGGTGGAGTCTTCTGTTCAGGACTGTAATTCAATGTGACCCCTGAAGTTCACCCCTTCGTTGTGTCCTAACTGGGAACTCAGGTTGGGGTTAGGGTTGGATGTGTTATTCCAGCCTACAGAGTCCCCTGCTGCTAGTTTGTCTGGTCCGAGGGTTAGGTCAGTGGTCATGTTCCCCCTAGGCGGCTCCTCCTAGATGGTCCCCAGGACACCTCTGTGCCTCTTGGCCCTAGGCACTAAGTCCTTGTAGTCTGAGTCACTCAGGCAGTACACACAGGCCAAGAACTTACTGCTCCAGGGGTGAAATTGTAGATGCTGAAGATCTGGTTTCCTGCCTGAGAAACCAGATGCACTGGCTGAGGGGTAGTATATTAACCCCACAACCCATCCACAGGGCTTAGACTTAGTGGAGTTCCTAGCAGCTTTTCAACCCAACCACCCACCTTTCAGCCTGCTCTGATCTCTCCATTCCTGTGGCTGTGCTGGTCTTGGTTTAGGAGCTGGAGCTGTCCTGTGGATACTGGGCACTCAGAGAGCCAGGAGGAGTCTCTATCTGGTGATTGGGGCTGCCCACCAAAGCCCAGGACCCTACATTGCTGCTGGAGGTGTAGCTCACTACAGGATGTGAATCCACTGCTTTGTCTAGCTGTAGTGTTCTTCCGAGTGTTTGTAAATCCAATAGAGGGAGCTGTATGTCCAACACCTTTCTGGACAATCCCAAATATGCTTGCATCTCCCGGAGCACCACACTGCTAGAGATACACCGCTGTAGTCCCACTGTTGTCCCACAGCTCAGAATGTACTGTGGATCACAGCCACAATGTTTCCACTGAGATCTGTTCTCCTGTCTTTGTTGATCTTCCCCCTGGTGTCGGAATGCCTGCATGGAATCTGGGAGCTCGGGTGGCTGGTGAATACCCCTGTCTGGGCTTTGGAGCTCCTCGCTGAGTATTTGAGTGTCTTGTATCCATGGGTCCTCTCCTGGTGATGATTCTCCTGCTTTCCCAGCTTCAGCAGCTTCTGTGGTTTCTGAAGGTCTGTTTTTCTGAGTGTTCGAGAGTCTCATCCAGGGACTTTTATTAGTCCCTAGGTTCGCTAGGTGAAACCTAGCAGGTTTGCACTTCTCAGATTGTTGCTCAGCGTGTTATAACTCTGTGGCATTATAGCTGTTGTCCCCATATTCAAAATGCATCCATGCAGGCTGCTACCATCTTGGAATCGTGTGTCTGGTTTTATGTTAAGGTCTTTGATCCACTTGGACCTGACTGTTGTGCACGGTAAATGAATATGGATAAATATGGATCTATTTGCATTCTTCTACTTGTAGATATCCACTTATAGTAGCACCATTTGTTGAAGATGCTATCTTTGTTCCATTGTATGATTTTGGCATCTTTGTTAAATATCAAGTGTCTGTAGGTGTTTGGGTTTATGTCTGGGTCTTTGATTAGATTCTATTGGTCAACCTGTCTGTTTTTATGCCAATACCATGTGGTGTTTATTACTATCAATTTGCAGTAAAGCTTGAAGTCAAGAATGGTGATACTCCAGAGGTTCTTTTATTGTTCAGGACAATTTTCGCTATCCTGTTTTTTTTTTTTTTAATTTTTCCATATAAAGTTGAGAATTGTTCTTTCAAGGTCTGTAAAGAATTGTATGTTTTCTATATGTCCATTATCTGTTATACAGATATTGTATTAATAAATAATTTTAAACAATATTTTTAAAAAAGAATTGTGATAGGATTTTGATGGGAATTGTATTGAATCTGTAGTTTGCTTATGATAACAGGGCCATTTTTACTATGTTAATCCTACCAATCTATGACCATGGAGCTGTTTCTATCTTCTGATATCTTCTTCAATTTCTTTTGTCAGTTGCTTAAAGTTTTTGTCAAACAGGTCTTTCACTTGGTTGGTTAGTGTTACACTTAGATATTTTATACTGTTTGTGGCTATTGTGAAGAGAGTTGTTTACCTAATTTCTTTCTCAGTCTGTTTATCACTTGTATAAAGGAGGACAACTAAATTTTTTTTAGTTAATTTTGCATCCAACATCCTTGATAAGGTATTTATCAGTTGTAGGGTTTTGCAGGTTGCTAATGTATACTACCATATCATCTGCAAATAGAGATAATTTGACCTCTTCCTTTCCAATTTGTATCTTCTTGATCTCCTTCAGTTGTCTTATTGCTCTATCTTGAACTTCAAGTACTATATTGAAGAGATATAGAGAAAGTGGACAACCTTGTCTTGTACCTGATTTTAGTGGAATTGCTTTAAGTTTCTCTCCAATTAATTTGATATTGGCTATTGGCTTTATTATGTTTAGGTATAGGCATTGTATACTTGATCTCTTTAAGACTTTTATCATGAAGAGATGTTTAATTTGTTTATCTGCTCCTGATTTAATTTTGGTAGGTGGACTCTATTAAGAAAAGTATCCATTTAATTTAGATTTTCTAATTGTGTGGATGTTCCTGGTGTCTCAGGTCTAGGTGTTCCTGACATTGCAGGCCTGGATGTTCTTGAAATTGCAGGTTTGGAGCTTGGAGGGACTGCAATCACCTCAAGGCAGCTGGGAGTGTCACAGAGCACTGGATGGAGTGGGGATTTGTGGAGGAAGGGTAGAGGATGGATGTTTTCTAGGTTTAAGGCCTGGAGACCTGAGGTGTGGCAGGGTCAGGATCTCAGAGGTGGACAATCCTGGATAATGAGACCTTGTAACCTCTGGTGGAGTGAGGCTGGTACCTCCCTTGTGGTTTTTAATATTCTTTTTTAGACTGTATTTTGTTAGTACTTTCATCATTGTGTATGAAGGAAAGTTTCTTTTCTGGTCTAGTCTATTGGGTGTTCTGTATACTTCTTGTACCTTGAGGGGCATCTCCCTTTTAGGGTAGGGAAATTTTCTTCTATGATTTGTTAAAAATATTAACTGTGTTTTTTGGCTTGAGTTTCTTCTCCTTCTTGTATTTATATATATATATATATTTTTTTTTTTAGATATCCAGGGTGCTTTTTGCCAGCATTTAAAAAAATATTTAACATTTCCTTTGAATAAGGTATCCATTTTTCTATTGTGTCTTCAATGCCTGAGACTATCTTTCCCATCTCTTGTATTTTGTTGGGGAAGCTAACCTCTGTGGTTCTTGTTTGAGTTCCTAAGTTTATCATTTCTAGATTTCCCTAAGTTTGGGTTTTCTTTATTAATTCTATTTCCACTTTCAGGTCTTGAAAGATTTTCTCTTTTTTTCCCTTCTACTATTTGTTTGTGTTTTCATAGATTTCTTCAAGGGATTTATTCATTTTCTTTTTAATGATCTCTATCACTTTTATAAAGGCTATTGTAAGGTTTTTTTGTGCTTCAGCTATGTTGTGATAGAAATTGTTATGGTAGTATTGCTGGATTCTAGTGGTTGTATATTATTCTGGATATTATTGATTGTGTTTTTATGTGGGGGTCTAGACATCTGGACTTAGGAAGATTGTTATTCTAAGTGCTTCTATCTGGTCTAGAGTCTGTCAGTCCCATTTGGAAATCTAGAATAGGGCATTGCAGATGCTGACAGCAAGCCTTAAGCCTTGAAGAGGGATGAGCTATGTTTGATTTCACTGATTGTTAGAAACTTCTTGGTTAACTTGCCTGATTGCAGAGATAAGCAGTTTTCCATGCCAAAAAAAAAAACCACAGTTCTTATTTCATACGGGATATGAGATAGTTTGTCATGAAGCCAAATATGAGTAACCATGGCTCAGTGATATAGATTCAGGTAATCCCAAATTCTATGTTACTAGTAGTAACAGTTTAATGAAGTTTTTATAGTTAACAGAACAAAGATAGTCATAAGTCAAGGATCTTTCCAAATACATTTATGTAAGCAATAAGTAGGTGGTTACGGCAACACTGATGATATCTCAGCCATACATCTCATTGTTTTTGATGGTACCTGTAACCTTTTTTCCAATTCAAGTTTTATTCTGAAGGCTACTTTAAAAGAAATTTTTATCCTTGCTTTTTTTCCTTTTCAGTTTGTTTGTCTGTTTGTTTTATTATCACTTCAGGTTACATCTCAGCCACAGTGCCCTCTCTCCACCCCTCTCAGTCACACCCTACCACCCACTACCGGCTATCCCTTCTATCCTACTCCTCCAGAGTGGAGTTTCCCTACATATAAGTCCCTCACCCCAGCTCAGCAGTCATATGAGGGCCAAGAGCCTCCTCATACATAGATTCTGAGTGAGCTAACCCAGACCTAGAAGGCTGCACGTGGCATCTATTCACTTATAGTTGGATTTCAGCCATATAGTACAGGATAACTATACTACAACCAATGCACCAAAGGGAACATGAACATAGACTTTGTTTCCTCTCAATGAGACACTTTACCCTAGTGGTGCTGCCTTGTAGGCCCCCAGTGTATGAGGAGGCTCTTGGCCTTCATATGACTGCTGAACTGGGTTAGGAGGCTGTTGTGTAGGGACACTCCACTCCAGAGGAGTGGGATGGAAGGGATGGGGGTAGAGGGTGGAAGAGTGGGACTGGGAGGAGTGGAAAGAGTACACTATGATAGAGATGTAACCTGAAGTAATAAATAAATATTAAAAAGAGGAAAAAATAAACGCTCAACATCCTTAATCAAAAGGGAACTGCAAATCAAAATGATTCAAGATTCAATCTTACACCTGTCAGAATGGCTAAGATCAAAAATTCAAATGACTGCACATGCTAGCAAGGATGTGAAGAAAGGAGAAAACTCCTACATGGCTGGTGGTAGTGAAAACTTGTACAATCACTCTGGAAATCAATCTGGTGCTATCTAAGAAAACTGGGAATAGTTCTACCTCAAGACTCACTTATACCACTCCTGGGCATATGCCCCAAATATGCATCACCAAATCACACGGACATTTCCTCACCTATGTTCATAGCAGTTTATTTGTAATAGCCATAAACTAGAAGCAACCCAGATGTCCCTCAAAAAAGGAAAGGATAAAGAAATTATGGTACATCTACACAATGAAATACTACTCTACTATCAGAAACAAGGATATCATGAAATTTTCAGGTAAATGGATGAAAAAAGAAAAGATCATCCTGAGTGAGCTAACACAGAACCAAAAAGACACACATGGTATTTACTCACTCATAAGCAGATATTAGCCAATACGTACAGGATCTCCATGCTGCAATCCACAGAACTAAAGAACTAAGTAAGTATCAAGGAGAGCTCAAGGGATGATGTTTGAATCCCTCTAAGTAGGGGAGATAAAACAAGAAATGGATGGAGAAAGGTATCAGAACAAGAACCCAACATTACTATTATTTAAGAAGCCTTACACAGCAGATAATGGAAACAATTGCAGAGACCCACAGTCAAACATTAGCCAAAAATCAGGGAGTCTTGAGGAAAAGTTAGAGGAAAGTTTGATGAAACTAGAGGGATCAAGGATACCACAAGAAGATCCACATTGTCAATTAATTCTCACATAAGGGGGCTCAAAGAGACTGAACCACCAGGCAAAGAACTTGACAGAACTGATCCTAGGCCCATTACCTATGAGTCTGATAGGCTGTTTGCTCCTCAAGTGGATCCCCTAACAATTAGAATGGTGTTTATCCTGGCCTTAGATAATGTCACCACCCTCTGAAGCTCATTTTCCTAGCAGAGCTGCCTTATCTTGCCTCAATAGAAGAGGAGGCACTTAGTCCCGATGTGGTTTGATGTGCCAGAGTGGGTTGGTCCTGGGGGTTTGGGAGTAAGGGGGAAGAGGGTGGAAGGGTGGGACTGGGAGGAGGGGAGGGAAGGGGATGGTGATTGAAATGTAAGATAAACAAAAAATTATAAAATAAAAAAAACTGCAAGGGAAAAAGATCAAGCAACTGAACTATTAGAATTACACCTGATTCTAATGGAGATTCTCAATGGACACTGTAAAAGTCAGAAGAGTGCTGTTGGTTTGTGTTGCTGATAGTAGAAATAGAAACATAGATCAAAGAAAACATTAAATCTTAAAAAAAAAAAAGCACTGACACAAAACTTCCAGGAAATGTGGGACACTATGAAAAGGCCAAACCTAAGAATGATGGGAATAAAAGAAGGAAAAGAATCACAACTCAAAGACCTATAAAATATTTTCAATAATATTATAGAAGGAAGTTTTCTTAACCTAAATAAGGAGGTGCCTATAAAGGTACAAGAAGCATAAAGAACATCAGATAGACTGTGCCAGGAAAGAAAGTTCCTCAGTATATAATAATCAAAACAGTAAATATACAGAACAAAGAAAAACTATAAAGAGCTGAAAGTGGAAAAGGCCAAGTAACACATAAAGGTAGATCTATTAGAAACTGGAAACAACCCAGATGTTCCTCAACAGAAGAATGGATTTTTTAAAAAACTGTGGTATATTTACACAATGGAATACTACTCAGCTATCAGAAAAAATGATATCATGAAATTTGCAGCCAAATGGATAGAACTAGAAAAGCTCATCCTGAGTGAGCTAGACTCAGAAAGATGCACATCACATCTATTCACTTACAATTGGATTTTAGCCATGTAGTACAGGATAACTATTCTACAACCAACACACTAAAAGGAACAGGAACATAGACCTTGTCACCTGTTAGTGGGACACTTTGCGCTAATAGAGTTGCCATATAGGCCTCCAGTGCAAGAGGAAGCTCCTAACACTAATATGACTGTTGAACTGAGGGGGGTTGATATGTGGGGGCAAACCACTCTGGAGGAGTAGGATAGTTGGGAGAGGGGAGAGAGGGTGGGAGGGTGGAACTGGGAGGGGTGGAGAGAGAGGACTGTGATGGAGATGTAACTTGAAGTAATAAATAAATAAACAAACAAACAAAATGAATTAGAGTGAGACTCCATCTTATACCTGTCAGAATGACTAAGATCAAAAACACTGACAGTTCATGCTGTAGAGAATGTGGAACAAGGGGAATACTCTTCCTTGCTAATGGGAGTACAAAATCGTAAAGCCACTTTGGAAACCAACATGGAAGTTTTTCATAAAATAAGAAATTTATCTTTCTCAAGACCCAACTACACAACGCCTGGGCAAATACTCAAAGGACACTCCATCCTATTTACCCCAAGGATGCTTGTTCAACTATGTTCATAGCAATGCCCTTACTTATAAGTGAACATTATCTGTAAAGGATAATCATGTTACAATCCACAAACCTAGAGAAGCTATGTAATAAGAAGTAAGTGATCAAGAAGGGACACATGGATCTCCTTAGGAAATGGAAAATGAATAGATTTTGAAAGTGGACTGGGAGCAGGTGAGGATGTGAACAGGAGAGATCAGGAGGCAGGGCAGGGAGAGTGAAATTTGGAGAGAAGTAATAGAAGACTAGTACTTAGGGGATAATGTGGAAACCCAGTGCAGAAGAAACTCCCTGGAAACTACTTTAAGATTTCATCTTACAACTGTTAGAATGACTAAGAGCAATAAAACAAGTCATGCTATAGAGGATGTGGAGCAAGGGGACCATTCTTCGATTGTTGATGAAAATGCAAGTTTGTACAACCATTATGAAAATCATTGTTGAGGTTCCTCAGAAATATGGGAATTGCTGTACCTAAAGAAATAGCTATAGAACCCTTGGATATATACCCAAAGGATGCTTTACCTACCACCAAGACCCTTGCTCAACCATGTTCATTGGTGCTCTATTCATACTAGCGAGAGAACAGAAACAACAAGCTGCTCCTCAACATAAAAACGGATGAAGAAAATGTAGTATATTTACAGAATGGAGTATTACTCAGCTGTTAAAAAATTGCAGGTGGGGGGGACTAAGATGGCGGTGACCTACACTGACGCATTTAGAACGCGGGGGAAAAAAAGAGCCATAAAAAACACAGAGTTATTGGGCACTTTGCAAAAACTGGAGGGGCTAGACCCCCCTGGGAACACTCACAGCTCCCAAGGGACTGTTAAAAGTCCCAGGGTAAGGCTCTTCCCCCATCTTTCGCAGACACGGAAGCCACTAAACCCGGGATTCGGGAACTCTCATTTGGAGAGGCGCCTGGTAAGATCGAACCCAACTCACAGCAGGCAAAATCAGAGGCCACTTGGCGATAGATTGCTGGCCTATTGGGCTCCCCACACCTCAGGTAGAACTTATACCCACTTAAAAAACTTTGCGAGATAGTGGAAGGCTTAGCAAGGAACAAACAGGGGGCTCAGCGGGTGGTCCACAGCCGCTCGTGAAGTGGAGGAGGGAGGTTCTGAGAGAGCGCAGGAAGCGGGGAACACAAAGGCGGGTGGGAGGGGCCGAATCCCGTGCACCTACAGCAGCGTAGCTGGGGAGGGAGCACGGCTGGCAGGGCCAAATCCCCGGGAACCCACGGCAGGACAACTGGGGAGAGAGCCAGGCATGGGCGGGGCCAGGGATCCGCGCACCCACGGCTGAGCTGCTGGGGCGAGAGGACCACTCAGGCGGCCGGGGTATCAGGGGGCTTGGTGCTCCCACGGCCGAGCAGCCAGGGAGGGAGACCGGCAGCTGCGCAGACAGGGAGGGAATCAGGCACAGAGGCCAGGCCTGTGGCGAGAAGCCTAGTGAGAAACCAGAAATCGGGACCATAGCTGTGTTCTGGAAAATCCAGACATATTAGGTGTGGAGCCAGACCCTGTCAGCCTCCAAGACGACAAACAAAACCCACAGAATCTGTGCCTGGGCAAACAGGTCCATACCATCAGAACCATTACAGGCTGATAACTCAGAGTGCAACATAGAGAAGTCTGAATTGGGAGCAGTGAAACAATCCCGGTCCATTACTCACAACCTGGGAATAGGCTGCACCAGATCACAGTGCCTCAGGCGATTAAAACCACAGTGACCCTGAAATCCCCCTGTAAGCAACGACAGATAGCCAAGTAAATCGTCCTCTGCACCAAATCATCCACTGTGGTTCCAAGCACAGAAAACAGACAGCTAAAAGCATCCAATGGCTAAAGGTCAAAAAAAAAATAGAAATCAAGGAAATATGACTCCAACAAAGCAGAATTATCCTAGCTCATCCAATTCGGATGACCTCACACCAAGAGAAACACATGAAAACGTTGACAATTCTGCATTATGGAAAGTGATAGAGTCCCTGCAAGAAGAACTTAAATCTATGAAGGAATTCAAGGAAGCCACAATTCTACAAGTCAAAACAAGGAACAACACCATTAAAGAGCTCCAAGCCAAGGTGACAGAGCTTGAACATGAAAAGGACAAAGCAATGAAAGATTTTCATACAAAAACAAGCAAGCTGGAGAATGAAATGTACAATACGAACAAAACCATACAAGACATGAAATAGAAATAGAAACAATAAAGAAAACACAGTCAGAGTTAAAAGAGGAAGTGGAGAACCAAGGGAAGAGAACAGGAACTAAGGATGTGAGTATCAACAATAGGATGCAAGAGACGGAAGACAGGATCTCAGGCATGGAAGATTCAGTGGAAGAAATCAGTACAACATCCAAAGAAAATGAGAAGGCTAAAAAATCTCTCACCAACAACATCCAAGAAATCAAGGACTCAATGAAAAGACGGAACCTAAGAATTATAGGTATAGAGGAAAGAGAGGACTCACGACTCCAAGGTCCACGAAATATCTTCAACAAAATTATAGAGGAAAACTTCCAAAACCTGAAAAAAGAGATGCCAATAAAAATCCAAGAGGCTTACAGAACACTAAACAGATTAGATCAGAAAAGAAACTCCTAACGCCACATAATAATTGAAACACCAAATGTACAGAACAAAGAAAGAATATTAAAAGCTGTAAGAGAAAAAGGTCAAGTCACATACAATAGCAGACCCATCAGAATTACACCTGACTTCTCCTCAGAAACGTTAAAAACTAGAAGGGCCTGGTCAGATATACTACAAGTCCTGAGAGATCATAGATGCCCAGCCAGACTATTTTACCCAGCAAAACTCTCTATCAACATAGATGGAGAAAACAAGATATTCCATGAAAAAATCAAATTTAAACAATATCTTCCCACAAACCCAGCCCTACAGAAAATCCTAGAAGGAAAATCCCAACCCAGAGAAGAAAACTCCACCCAAGAAAACAAAGGAAATAGAAAACCCCTCAGCAACTAAACCAAAAGAGGCACAGGACCACCACCTATACCAAACTAATGGGAAATAACAACCCTAGGTCACTAATATCCATCAACATCAATGGACTCAACTCCCCAATAAAAAGACAGAGGTTTACGGAGATATCCGCAAGCAAGACCCTTCCTTATGCTGTATACAAGAGACACATCTAACTACGAAAGTTAGACACTGCCTCAGAGTAAAGGGCTGGGAAAAGGTTCTCCAAACAAATGGACTTAGGAAGCAAGCTGGAGTAGCCATCCTAATATCAAACAAAACAGACTTCCAACTGAAGTTAATGAAGAAAGACAAAGAAGGGCACTATATACTCATTAAAGGGAATATTCATCAAGAGGAAATTTTAATACTGAACATCTATGCCCCAAATACAAAGGCACCTACTTTCGTAAAAGAAACACTTCTAAAACTTAAAGCGCACGTCGATCACAACACATTAGTAGTGGGAGACTTCAACACCCCACTCACAACAATGGACAGATCATCAAGACAGAAGACAAACAGAGAAATATTGAGTCTAACAGAGATCATGAAACAAATGGAC
>CAJQZJ010034466.1:3346655-3395031 GCA_907164525.1 Lophiomys imhausi | reverse complement strand
GATTTCCTGCCTTCTGCTCTTCTTGGGAGTGTTTGTTTCTTTTTTTTCCAATTCACCCAGCTTAGCTGTTAGTCCACTAACATGAGCTGTCACAATTTTCTTTTTGAAAGCACTTAGTGCTATGAACTTTCCTCGTAGCACATCTTTCAATGTATCCCATAGGTTTGGGTATGTTGTGTCTTCATTGTTGTTGGATTTTAAGAAGTCTTTGATTTCCTTCTTTATTTCTTCCCTGACCCAGTGGTCATCCAGTAAGGAGCTGTTCAATTTCCATGTCTGTGTAGGCTTTCTGTTGATTCTTTTGCTGTTGAAGACCAGCTTTATTCCGTGGTGTTCTGATAAGATACAAGGTGTTATTTCAATTTTCTTGTATCTATTGAGACTATCCTTGTGACCAACTATGTGGCCGATTTTGGAGAAGGTTCCGTGGGGTGCTGAGAAAAAGGTGTATTCCTTTGTGTTTGGGTGAAACGTTCTGTAGATATCTGTTAGGTCCATTTGTTTCATGATCTCTGTTAGACTCAATATTTCTCTGTTGTCTTCTGTCTTGATGATCTGTCCTTTGTTGTGAGTGGGGTGTTGAAGTCTCCCACTACTAATGTGTTGTGATCGACGTGCGCTTTAAGTTTTAGAAGTGTTTCTTTTACGAAAGTAGGTGCCTTTGTATTTGGGGCATAGATGTTCAGTATTGAGATTTCCTCTTGATGAATATTCCCTTTAATGAGTATATAGTGCCCTTCTTTGTCTTTCTTCATTATCTTCAGTTGGAAGTCTGTTTTGTTTGATATTAGGATGGATACTCCAGCTTGCTTCCTGGGTCCATTTGCTTGGAAAAACTTTTCCCAGCCCTTTACTCTGAGGCAGTGTCTATCTTTCGTAGTTAGATGTGTCTCTTGTATACAGCATGAGGAAGGGTTTTGCTTGCGGATCCACTCTGTAAACCTATGTCTTTTTATTGGGGAGTTGAGTCCATTGATGTTGATTGATATTAGTGACCTGGGGTTGTTATTTCCCATTACTTTGGTATAGGTGGTGGTCCTGTGCCTCTTTTGGTTTAGTTGCTGAGGGGTTTTCCATTCCCTTTGTTTTCTTGGGTTGAGTTTTCTTCTCTGGGTGGGGATTTTCCTTCTAGGATTTTCTGTAGGGCAGGGTTTGTGGGTAGATATTGTTTAAATCTGATTTTGTCATGGAATATCTTGTTTTCTCCATCTATGTTGATAGAGAGTTTTGCTGGGTAAAGTAGTCTGGCTGGGCACCTATGATCCCTCAGGACTTGTAGTATATCTGACCAGGCCCTTCTAGCTTTTAAAGTTTCTGAGGAGAAGTCAGGTTTAATTCTGATGGGTCTACCATTGTATGTGACTTGACCTTTTTCTCTTACAGCTTTTAATATTCTTTCTTTGTTCTGTACATTTGGTGTTTCAATTATTATGTGGCGAGAGGAGTTTCTTTTCTGATCTAATCTGTTTGGTGTTCTGTAAGCCTCTTGGATTTTTATTGGCATCTCTTTTTTCAGGTTTGGGAAGTTTTCCTCTATGATTTTGTTGAAGATGTTTCCTGGACCTTGGATTCAGGAGTCCTCTCTTTCCTCTATACCTATAATTCTTAGGTTCCGTCTTTTCATTGAGTCCTTGATTTCTTGGATGTTGTGGGTGAGAGATTTTTTTAGCCTTCTCATTTTCTTTGGATGTTGTACTGATTTCTTCCAGTGAATCTTCCATGCCTGAGATCCTGTCTTCCATCTCTTGCATCCTATTGTTGATACCCACATCCGTAGTTCCTGTTCTCTTCCCTTGGTTCTCCACTTCCTCTTTTAACTCTGACTGTGTTTTCTTTATTGTTTTTATTTCTATTTTCATGTCTTGTATGGTTTTGTTCGTTTTGTACATTTCCTTCTCCAGCTTGCTTGTTTTTGTATGAAAATCTTTCATGGCTTTTTCCTTTTCCTGTTCAAGCTCTGTCACCTTGGCTTGGAGCTCTTTAATGGTGTTGTTCCTTGTTTTGACTTGTAGAATTGTGGCTTCTTTGAATTCCTTCATAGATTTAAGTTCTTCTTCAGGGACTCTATCACTTTCCATAATGCAGTATTGTCAACGTTTTCATGTGTTTCTGTTGGTGTGAGGTCATCCGAACTTGATGAGCTAGGATAATTCTGCTTTGTTGGAGTCATATTTCCTTGATTTCTATTTTTTTTTACCTTTGGCCATTGGATGCGTTTAGCTGTCTGTTCTTGTCGTTTTCTGTGCTTGGATCCACAGTGGATGATGTGGTGCAGGGGACGAGTTACTTGGCTATCTGTCGTTGCTTACAGGGGGATTTCAGCGTCACTGTGGTTTTAATCGCCTGAGGTACTGTGAGCTGGTGCAGCCTATTCCCAGGTTGTGGGTAATGGACCGGGATTGTTTCATTGCTCCCAATTCAGACTTCTCTATGTTGCACTCTGAGTTATCAGCCTGTTATGGTTCTGATGGTATGGACCTGTTTGCCCAGGCAGAGATTCTGTAGGCTTTTTTTGTCGTCATGGAGGCTGACAGGATCTGGCTCCACACCTAATATGTCTGGATTTTCCAGAATACAGCTATAGTCCCGATTTCTGTTTTCTCACTAGGCTTCTTGCCACAGGTCTGGCCTCTGTGCCTGATTCCCTCCCTGTCTGCGCAGCTAGGGGTCTCCCTCCCTGGCTGCTCGGCCATGGGAGCACTGAGCCCCCGGATCTTTTGGCCGCCTGAGTGGTCCTCTCGCCCCAGCAGCTCAGCCGTGGGTGCGCAGATCCCTGGCCCCGCCCACGCCTGGCTCTCTCCCCAGTTGTCCTGCTGTGGGTTCCCGGGGATTTGGCCCTGCCAGCCGGGCTCCCTCTCCAGCTGCGCTGCTGTGAGTGCATGGGATTCGGCCCCTCCCGCTCACCTTTGTGTTCCCAGCTTCCCGCGCTCTCTCGGAACCTCCCGCCCTCCGCTTCACGAGCGTCCTCGGACCACCCGCTGAGCCCCCTGTTTGTTCCTTGCTAAGACTTCCACTATCTTGCAAACTTTTTTAAGTGGGTATAAGTTCTACCTGAGGTGTGGGGAGTCCAATAGGCTAGTGAACTATCGCCAAGTGGCCTGTGATTCTGCCTGCTGTGAGATGGGGTCAATCTTACCAGGTGCCTCTCCAAATGGAAGTTCCCGAATCCCGGGTTTAGTGGCTTCCGTGTCTGCGAGAGATGGGGAGAGAGCCTTACCCTGGGACTTTTAACAGTCCCTTGGGAGCTGTGAATGTTCCCGGGAGGGTCTAGCCCCTCCGGTTTTTGCACAGTGCCCAATAACTCTGTGTTTTTCATGGCTCTTTTTTCCCCCGTGTTCAAAATGCGTCAGTGTAGGTCGCCGCCATCTTGCCCCCCCCCAAAGTTAGTATTTAATTAGAAACAGCTACTAAAAGGAAGAAAGTTTCCTGACCTAGATCCAATGAATAATGACAGGCTAGAGAACAGAGGTGATAAGAAGCATGTAATATGAGTTATCTCGCCAGAGGCACTAATGTTCTCCAGTGCAGACAAGAAAAGTTTCATACCTGATAGAAGAGCAGGATTTAAGCAGAACTTGTATAAAGAAACTCTTATGTACTTTGAAATCACATAACTAATGGAAGAAGGGACCTAAGGTACTGATGATCTCAAGAGTTACTGCTTGTGGAATAAATGTCATAGAGGTGTTTATTGACTTCAGACTGCTATATACCTCCAGGAAGCTCAACCCTCAGAAGTTATTGAAAAAGTCTTCCAACACAGAATCATAGAGCGTACATACCCACAGGAAGCTTTGGATAATGAGATTTGAGGAATGTGGACATCTGTTACACAACTTACTGCTGACTTTGGGAACTCGGTGCCTACACACAAAGCAAAAAAGTTAATGACTCTTAACAATAGCGTCCCATCAATGGCAGATGGACAGTTATTAGTTAAACACTGGCATAACAGAAAGTGTGTTCTACAATACCTCTGTTGTGTGCGTATGTGACTACCCAGTATCCTAATCTATCGTGTTAGGAACTCTGGTTAAAGCCACACAATTTGAATGGTTGGTAACAACAACTATCCAAGGGCATAATAAACAATTCTATTCTATGTTTCATGGCATATGTGACTAAAAAGGACTAGGTTTGCAAGATGCATACTTTAAATGATTTTTTTTCATTTCTTTTCATCTTTACTTTTTAGTCATAATCTCTTAAATAACATAAGAAAATGTAAAACCCATTACCAAAACATATTGTATTTATGCCTTTACGTTTCACATATTTTTCTGTATTAGCCCATATACTATACCACTTTTGATTATTACTTATAATTAATTACATACTTCTTTAGATCTAGACAAGAAAGTCATGGAAAACACTGGAAGGCAAGATAGTTTTCACCCTAACATATAATCACCAACTAACAATTCTTGTTCCATTGTTTGGTTGTTTGTTGCTGTTGTTTGTTACTTCTTAGAAGCTTATATTTCTCTCTATTGTATGGTGTGCTGCTTTTACAAAGTGCTCACAGAAATTAAAAAGCCCTTTGTCATAGGAGTTATACACACCCCAAAGCATCTTCTTAAAAAATTTGACAAGGCTTTGAATTTGGAAAATTTGACCCACTTTGAAATCTTTATTTCAGAGTACTGACAAAGGTATCACAAAGCTAGTACAAAGCAATAACATCCCCGTGCTGCTGTTCTGCAGTGTCTTTTCTAGTAATGGTAATATTTGTGGCCTGGGTTCCTTAGAAAGTAGAGCTCAAACAAATTTCTTCTGTCAAAAGTGTTTGAAGTGGGTAATAGTGGCTGAAGAAATGGCTTTGCAGTTAAGAACACTGTCTGATCTTCCAGAGGACCAGGTTTTGATTCTCAACACCCACATGTCTGCTCTCAGTCATCTGTAACTGTAGTTCTAGGGAATCCAACATCTTCTAGCATCCTTGGGTACCAAGCATGATACACAGACAAGTGTGCGGGCAAAACACCCATACAACAAAAACTAAATTATATCAAAAGTGGCTTTTTAAAAAGAGAGAGAGAAAAAAGGCCTTTGAAGATCTGATTCTCAGGGGAGCAGGGGTGAAGGGAAATTTCAGCTTCAAGGCCACAAAAGAAGATGAAAGAAAGAGAGAGAGAGAGAGAGAGAGAGAGAGAGAGAGAGAGAGAGAGCTGAAGAGCAATGGTTGAACAACATGCTTTGTGGGCAAGTAGATTCTATCTTTAAACTGCTCACCTGAGGCAAGGAAAAAAGAGACCTGTACCCACCGCTTCCACATCTTCAGATTCAATTGGTGGCATTTCCCTTGGGAACAGTAACTTCTCTGTACCTCCTGTGCCAATCAGACCTTCAAAGCCTCCCAGCTCTGCACAGTAGGGAAGCTTCTAATGTAACGCAGGCATCTTAAGGACAGAGTACTTCAAAGCATGCTAGGAGCTAGAGAACTGCCTTTTGGCTCACTTCAATCCCTAGCAAGGATGGCTCCTATGGTAATGATAAAACCATATATGTCATCTCTGGTGTCTTTCTGGTGCTGCAGTCTGGGATCCGGACCATAGAGACTCAAGGTGTTTAGTTAATTGTTCTGGTTAGGGTGTCTATTGCTGTTCTAAAACACAAGACCAAAAGCAACTCAGGGTAGAAATGGCTTATTTCATCTTACTATTTACAGTTCAACGTCCAAAAATGTCAGAATAGGAACTTAAGGCATGAACCTGGAGGCAGGAACTGATGCACAGGCCATGGAGGAGGGCTGTTTACTGGCTTGTTCCCCATGTCTTTCTCAGCCTGCTTTCTTATAATACATCATCCCAGGGGTGGCAATTCCCAAAGTGATCTGGACACACTCACAGAATTCACTAATTTAGAAAAAAAATTCTATACAGACTTGCCTACAGGAAAATCTTATGGAGGCATTTTCTCAGCTAAATTTCCTTTTCCCGTATATGTCTAGGTTTGTATCAAGTTGCCAAGAACCAACCAGTGCATATGTATAGGCTCATCTCCTATATTACATTCAATGATTTATTCTCCTTATTGCCAAGTTCACTGGTTAAGTGCAATATTTGGACCCCCTTGGGATCAACTGAAGAATAGCATGTTTCCCCTAATATTTTCTGACTTCACGACTTCAATGCAAAATGGTAGATTAGAAATATCACCGCTAAATTTTGGTGAAAGAAAACAGTAAAGAGGAAGCACAGTAACCTCTTACCCTGCAAGGGATAGGAAACTCTGCAGGAAAGCAAGAGTGAAAAAAAAACTCTGCACACCTTTTCATCAATGCCACAATGTAGAAATAATTAATTAAATTACATTGGGTGCCATTTGTAGAAAGAATTAATTTAATTATTTACTTAGTGTTTATATTATATTTAATTGGTTCTCCAGTGTTAATTCCTAACCCACCATTATAAATGAGCACACAGAGATCATATGGATTTTAACAAGCTTTGGCCCGGATTGAGCAATCTTAGTCCATCTATTATTCCCCAAATATGACACATATGTCCTTTGGGCTGTTATTCTCCATGCTATGTCAATGTTCCAGGCTATGTGGAATGATGTTCTTTATTTCTAGCACATGGCATCTGTCCTCCTTCATGCTCTTTGCTGTTTGTCTTGGAGGCTTCTACTGTCTATTTGAGGCTTCTTCTCCTTCTACTCTTGGAAGCTTCTTCTACCATGAACCTCTCTGCTTCAGAAGCCCAAGCACCTTAGTCCCTCCTAACTCTGTCTTTGCCCATTCTCAGGCCTCAGCATTTATTCAACCAATCAGAGACAATGATTAGAAAACAAAGTAACAGATGGCAAGTAGGATCAATTAGTTAACATTTAGAATGCATAATATCACCCCATCACCACAAGAATTCACAGGACCAGAAGAAACAAAGGGAGGAGGGCAGGTATCTGTTAGAACTACCGAAAAAGGACTTACAACCTCCCCTTCCCCATACAGTGACACCAAACAGAGAAGGAGGCTGCAGAGACCAGTGGCTCCCACTTGCCTTCCACCACATGGCACCAAGTGGAAGCCTACTAGAGTCAGCAGAATCTGAGAACTTTACCTTTCAACTCAGTCTACCAGTACCAGCAATTCACCCCATATGTACTCTGTTCATTTTGTATTTTCTAATATTTAATCTCTACTTTGTATATATGTTTCATGGTGGTTGGTTTTGTCTACATATTGCTCAATTAAGTCTTAGGGTTCTGGTGTATATTTTTTCACCTAGTCTACTACAAGGCATTCTTTCCTACACCTTTCCTCAATCTTCTACACTTCCCCCATCATTCTCGCGTCTTTTCCTCTTTCCTTCACCCTGATTCTTTCTTTCTTTTACTCCTTTGTTGGTGGTGTTTATTCAAGACAGGGTCTCGCTATGAGATCTAGCTGTCCTGGAACTTGGTATGTAGAACAGGCTGCCCTCAAATGCACCTGCATGTCTCTGCTTCCCACGTGCTGAGATTAAAGATGTGCACCACCATGTCTGGCTGCCTCCTTTTACTTCTTAATTCTAACATTCTATAGCTTTATCAGTCTCTAAAATCTACAGGCCCTGACCATACCCTCAAACTTCCTGTCCCAGCAGCTTTTTATAAGTTTATCTTACACTTATCTCACTGTACTTCTCCCTGTCCAGTCCTAATCATATCCTAACCTAATCCTAACCAAATATATTCTGTACTATCCCTAGTTGTCATTGCATATTTAGTGAAGCCAAAGGGATGTCTGTTGTTAATTGCCTAGTACAACATTTGCTCCATGCTAATTCAGCATCTGTGGTTGTTCTCTCTGTTGATAGGATATTTGAGAAATAATACAGTATTTTCATGGGTACCATTCTCAGCTGCTGGGCTCAGGAACTATTTTTCTGAACTATGAACTTCAATTCTACTGCTTCCAAAAATCACTTGAATGTTCAAATATTTCTAATGAAAGAATATTGGTGATGTGAGAAAGAGAAGCTAGTGATTTATATGACCAAAATATATTGTATATATGTAAGAAATTTTCAAAGAAAAAAATAAAAACTGCTTAAAGAATACATATACTTTAATTATATTTAGAAACACTAGGGACTGAACCTAGACAATTGCATAGAGCACACATATGATCCGTAATAATCAGCCCTCTTTTTATTTACCTTTTTCAGACAGAGTCTAGCTTGGATAATAGATTGGATAGCAGGCACAAGCCACTTTGGGAAATGAATCTGAGGAAGTGCTTGGAGTTGGAAAGTGGGATGTGGGGACTGGAAAGAAAGATTTAAACCATATACTACAGGGAAATACTAAATGTCAAGGCATGAGGTTAAGGAATCTTGACTCATCTTAAAAGATTAATTTCTAAATGCTATGAAAAGAGCTATTTTCCAATGCTTATGACATAATTTTAAATTACAAAAGTGGACTGCACCAAGTTCATATCAAGATTCAAAATTGTACTGGTCAGGAGAGGTTAGATGTCATAAAGCAAGACACAATCTAAAAGCAAGACACGCCTATAATCGTAGTCCTCAGGACCCTGGGATTGGGGGATTGCCAAGAGTTAAAGCCAAGCCTGGGGTACATAGTGAGACACTTTTGAAAAGGAAGGAGAAAGGAAGCTCTTAAATGTAGCTTAAGAATAAGACAGCACTTGCTGGAGAGGTTGTGGATAAAGGGGAACACTCCTCCATTGTTGGTGGGAATGCAAACTTGTACAACCACTATGGAAATCAGTCTGGAGATATCTTAGGAAACTAGGAATAGCTCTACCTCAAGAACCAGCCATACCACTTCTGGGTATCTATTCAAAAGATTTCTCACCAAACGACAAGGATGTTTCCTCATCTATGTTCATAGAAGCCTTATTGATAATATCTAGAAACTGGAAACAACCCAGATGTCCCTCAACCGAGGAATGGATTAAAAAAAAGAAAGCTGTGGTACATCTACACAATGGAATACTACTCAGCCATCAAAAACAATGAAATCAGAAATCATGCAATTTGCAGCCAAATGGATGGAACTAGAGAAGCTCATCCTGAGTGAGCTAACCCAGACTCAGAAGGATGCATATGGCATCTATTCACTTATAATCGAATTTTAGCAATATAGTACAACATAACTATGCTACAACCAATGCACCAAAGGGAACAGGAACATAGACTTTGTTACCTGTCCATGAGACACTTTGAGACACTTTGCCCTAGTGGTGCTGCCTTGAAGGCCCCTAGTGTATGAGGAGGCTCTTGGACTTTATATGACTCCTGAACTGAGGCGGGGGACTGTTATGTAGGGCCACTCCACTTTGGAGGAGTGGGTTGGAAGAGATAGGAGGTAGAGGGTGGGAGGGCGGGACTTGGGGGGGGGTGAAAGAGGACACTGTGATGGAGATGTAACCTGAAGTAATAAATAAACATTAAAAAAAAAGAATAAGCCTTTGTCTGAAGCTACAGATAGTCCTCATGTTTGGCCTCTGTCATCCTTCCTACCCGTTATTTCTGCTACTTTTTTGGAGTTCAGACGTGAGTGTGACCTAGTCTTAATGACTATGCTATTTAATCTGAAATTTCTGCCTGTTCCCATATAAACATGGTCAGCAGTCATCAGGCATGTCATTGTACAAAGCCAGGCAAAGGGGCAGTGGTGGCTCATGCCTTTAATCCCAGTTTGGGAGGCAGAGGCAGGAAGATCTTTGTGAGTTCGAGGCCAACCTGGTCTACAAAGTGAGTCCAGAACAGCCAAGGCTACACGGAGAAACTCTGTTTTGACAAAACAAAAACGAAAACAAAGTCAGGCAAAGGAATCCCAGCAAGAACCTTTGCCAACCTGTCCCTGTCTGCTCAGACAGTGCCCACTGACAAATGCTTGCGATTCTGGTAGCTGCGTGCAGCACACTACTCTGACAACACAGCACTACCCTGACAGATGGCCATCTGTCTGACTCCAGATAGTTCATCCTGTGCACACTTTGACCTCCAGTGCTGATGTTACTCAGAAGAGTCAACAGGGTTGCAGTCAAGACCATGGATGGCAACCTCACATCTCACTGTGGCACAAATACTTTGTAGTGGTGGAAACTTTGTTGAAATCTCTTCTGCTAACCAGGAGGTCATATTTTCAATTTATTTCACAATAATATTTCAACACCACTTTAGATTCTGTACAGATATTTGTTTTTCCAGGAAACATCATTTATCCAGTCGTTTTGAATTGAAACCCAAAACGTATGCAACATTGATAATTTAATATGGATAGAAGGAAAACAGCTGAGCATCTTATGGGTTATTAAACACTAAAATGTTCTTTGGAAGAAAATTAAAGGATATCCTTGTGCCAAGTTCCTTGGCTTTCTGTGGAGCCAGGAGTATAGAGTACTTGCTATGGTGCTTCCAGACGTGAGATTCTGTGATGGAATCATAAAATCAATACATTGAGTAAGTTGAGAAAAAGTACATCTCAGCAGTTTGTGAAGATGACAAAACCCAAACATTCTAGATAAGCATTTATTGTCCACCTAAGATGTAATGCTGCCAAATGAAGAGATTTTATTGATTGTGAAGATGACAACATTGCAACAAAGTTGGGGAAAGTTTAAACACAGAGAGCACTTAATACAGTGTTTAATGTGCAAAGATGGAAAGAGCTTTCCCATAGAGATTACATCATATCCCAAGTGTAAGTGTAATGTTGTCCTAGCTGAGCCACAAAAATCCAGTTTTGGAAAACACTTGAAGATAATGCTAAATTCATTCTATTACAGAAAAAGTACATAAACAAGGTAGCAAGATGCCACACTGGAACTGCTTCCTAAATGACACACAGCATTCTAGAAAGATATTTTTATATTCATAATTAAAATACTGAAGCAGTTTTCCATGTATATGAAACATTCCTAGGAATACACCTTGATTCCTCAAGCAGGTTTCTGTCCTGTGGTCAATGAATCACAAGTTGCTTTGTTTCCACAGCAGACACAGTCTGAGCTACCTTTGAGATATGATTTGAGTTGACCTTAAAGTTTTCACTTTGATCTCAGAATTGTAAGAAATAAAGACTGACCTGTAGGATTTGTTCAAACTTCACAGCTCCAATTTCTCTATGAAAATTGCAATAAAAGCTTGTATTCATTATCTTTTTTTTTTTTGCTGTTATGAAATACCCAAGGCAGGCTGCTTTATAAAGGAAATCTGGTTTTGTTTTGCTTTTTCTACATGTCTAGAGGTATGATGCCTAGGCTGATGACATCATAATGACCTTTCTGAATGAATCCTGAGACATGGCAAGAGACAGGCCTCCCACATTTATGTCTATCATTCTGATTTCTCACCCTTTTGAGTAATCCACCAAGATTTAATCATAGATATTCTATATGATGATATAATTAAAGTTTCATCACCTCACAAAGGCCCAATCAATAAATACTATAATGGGGTTGACATTTCAAAATGAAGCTAACATTTTAATACATTAAGGCTTGGGCTCTCTCTCTTTCTCTCTCTCTTTCTCTCTCTCTCTCTCTCTCTCTCTCTCTCACACACACACACACACACACACACACACACACACCCCAACACGCACGCGCGCATGCGCATGCATGCACACAACCATGGGAGAAGGCTCCTATTAATGTGGTGCCTCTGCCCACTTGGAAAACATTAGAATAATATAGAAAATCAATTTTTAAAAAATACTAAGTTCAGAAAAGCTCATCCTGAGTGAGATAACCCAGAATCAGAAAGATGTACATGGCATCTACTCACTTATAATTGGATTTTAGCCATATAGTACAGGATAACTATTCTACAACCAACACACCAAAAGGATCAGGAACATAGAATTTGTTACCTATTAATGGGACAATTTGCACTGGGCAGGGGGCTACCATGTAGGCCTCCAGTGCAAGAGGAAACTCTTAGTTCTCATATGACTGTTGAACTGAGAGAGGCTGATATGTAGGGACACTCCACATCAGAGGAGTGGGATGGGTGGGAGAGGGAGGAGAGTGTGGGAGGGGGGAACCTGGAAGGGTGGAAAGAGGGCATTGTGATGGAGATGTAACTTGAAGTAATAAATAAACATTTTAAAAAATATTTTTAAAAAAGAATACTAAGTTCACTTCTTTGAGAGAAAGAGATCGGGTGGAAGAGAATCAAGAAGGCCTGGCCTTAGGAGTGATGGTTCTAATCCCCAGGCCCAGATGTTGCAAGTTAGGTCTTCTTACCACTGCTAAAACAACAGGGTGTGTGTGTGTGTGTGTGTGTGTGTGTGTGTGTGTGTGTGTGTGTGTATGTGTGTGTGTGTTAGCATTCACTCACTAAATGGAGAGAAAAGTAGCTCTTTGGACCTAGTAGTCACCTATCAGGTGTTCCAAAGCTCCCTAGGAAATACTGCTGCAATTACATTATATTTTCCCCTAATGCTATAAATGTACAAGGGAACAGGATGCCAAAGGAACAGGATGGCATATGTTCTGATCTGTTGAGTAATTTCTTACAAAGAACAGGCCGCTTTCTTTTTCAAAATTGTGTGATAATCTTCACAATTATCTAAAAGGAGGAATGCTTGCAGTCATGGTTGCACTGTACTTTCTAATGCACTTCTCTTAGAAGAAAGACTTCACTGACAAGAAAGAAGTTCCCTGAAACTTCAAGCATCTACCTTCTTAGAAACACTGAACTGAATACTCATCATTCTCACCCTGATTTAATCTAACTTAGCTTTCGCTATCTACAGAAACTCTCCCTTTCTCATTCCCAAGGGTCCCTATGCTGTGAAAGCACAATCACCTATCTTGATCTCACTGCCTTCTGCCCATCTTTAACACCATTAACAGCAGCTCCCTCTGCAAAATCACTTTACCTCTTGCTTTCAGGTTTGTCCCTGACCTCTCAGTTACTTTGTTCAAATTAAAAAAAAAAAAAAGTATCTCCAATTCAGCATCTTAGCGATAAAACCTAGTGTGTCCTTGGCTCGGGACATGGGGCTATAGATATTTTTATGTTTACTTATTACTTCAGGTTACATCTCCATCATAGTACCCTCTTTCCATCCCTCCAAGTCCCTCCCCCCACCCTCTACCCCCATCCAACCCACTCCTCCCTCCTCCGGAGTGAAGTGTCCCCTGCCCCAGTTCAGGAGTCATATGAGGGCTAAGAGCCTCCTCATACACTGGGGGCCTACAAGGCAACAACACTAGGGCAAAGTGTCTCATGGACAGGAAACAAAGACTATGTTCATATTCCCTTTGGTGCACTGGCTGCAGCATAGTTATGCTATACTATATGGCTACAATCTGATGATAAGTGAATAGATGTCATGCACATCCTTCTGAGCCTGGGTTAGCTTACTCAGGATGTGCTTCTCTACGATCAATAAATTGGACCTATGAAACTGAAAAGCTTCTGTAAGGCAAAAGACACTGTCATTCTAACAATCTATGGCAGCCTATAGATTGGGAAAAATCTTCACCAACCCCACATTTGACAGAGGGCTAATATCCATAATTTACAAAGAACTCAAGAAATTACATGCCAAGAAATCAAATAATCCAATCAAAAAATGGGGAACAGAGCTAAACAGAGAATTCACAAGGAGGAATCTCTAATGGCTGAGAGACACCTGAAGGAATGCTCAGCATCCTTAATCATCAGAGAAATGCAACTCAAGACTACTCTGAGATTCCATCTCACACCTGTCAGAATGGCTAAGATCAAAAGCCCAAATGACAGCACATGCTGGAGAGGTTGTAGAGAAAGGGGAACACTCCTCCATTGCTGGTGGGAGTGCAGGCTTATGCAACCACTATGGTGGTCAGTCTGGCTATATCTTAGAAAACTTGGGATAGCTCTGCCTCAGGACCCAGCCATACCACTTCGGGGTATACATCAAAAGATTTCTCACCACAAGGACGTTTCCTCATCTATGTTCATAGCAGCCTTATTTTTAATAGCTAGAAACTGGAAACAACCAAAATGTCCCTCAACTGAGGAATGGATAAAAAAACTGTGGCACATCTACACAGTGACTACGGACTTTTATCCACAGTATTCACTACAGGTAGCTGTTTGGAGCATAGAGGAGAAAGAACAAGTCACAGTTTTGGAAAGGACAGAATCTAAGTACACTATGTTGCTCCACATCCTCACTAACATGAGCTTTGGCTTGAGTTTTTATCTTACCCATTCTGATTTGTGTAAGATGGAATCTCAGAGCCATTTTGATTTGCATTTTTCTGATAGCTAAAGATGTTGAAATTTTCTTTATATCTGTCACTTCAGAATTCTCTGCTTAGATCCGTACCCTGTTTATAAATTGAATTATTTGGTTTGTTGATATCTAGTTTGAGTCCTTTATATATTTTGAATATTAACTCTCTAGCAGATGTATAATTGTTAAAATGTTTTCCCACTCTGTAGGCTGTTGTTTTGTTCTATTGACACTGTCCATGCCTTACAGATGATTTTCAGTTTCAGGAGGTCCCCATGTATTCATTGTTGATATCAGTACCTGTGCTATTGGTGTTCTGCTTAGAAAGTTGTCTCCTGTGTCAAGACATTCACAGTTATTCCCTACTTTCTCTTCAATCAAGTTCAGTGTATGTATCCTGCATATGGTATCCTACTGTCATATAATTGCTTGTACTTAAGTACAGCATCCAACTTTTTAGTTCAACTTGCTTTTATTTTTATTTACCAAATATTTGCTTCATAAGTTTGATGAAGGTAAATTCTGAACAGTACTTGTTTTGATCCTTCCCTTCCCTGAGGAACAGCTGCCTCCAGAGGTTTAGAGTGAGAAACTTAACATATCCCTCCAGGTAATCTGAGAGGCCCAGGTCTAATAAAAAATAAGAGTAAAAGCAAGTATCTTATCTTGTTACTATATTGGAGAGAGTATGGAGTGACAAATATGGCAAATCTGTTTTAAAATATGTTCCTGAAAGCTGCAGGCCCTGTACTTCCTATAAAATCAGATATATTTATCCCTCTCACGTCTCTGAGGTGGTTGAAGAACAGATAGCTAGAGTTTCATAATTTAATTTTGAGTTGTTTAGGAGTCAAGAGAGTGTTATAGATCTAAGAAGATACTTTTAAAATTGTGTTGCAAGTTAGTATGAATGTTGAGTCAGATATAGACCTTTAAACTCATGGAGATGTTCAGATAGTAGAATGTTAAAGTCAGGTACCAAATACATATGGACTGGTCATTGGGAATGTACATTAAACCATATAACCCTCATAACTGTGGCCTAATTACCTCTGTTGTACTGTATTGTATTTGTTATTGTAAGAGAAAGAGCCATTTGTTGGACTGAAAGGGAAAACTGTAGGGGGAAATAAGATATACCTTAAACTTAAAAAAAAAGGGAAAAGGATGGGGGGTTGAGGGTGGGAGGGGGGGCTGGAGGGGGAATAGGGAGGGGACTGCAATTGAGATGTAACTTGAAGAAATAAAAAATAAAGGAAAAAAAAAAGAAACGGACATGACTAGCTACCCAAATGTCATCTAATCATATGGTAAAGAACCTGTTTCTTTGTCTCAGTCTCTATATAAACTCTGTACTTTTGGGCCTGGGGGCTCTCAACTCGAACTGCTGTGTCAGTGAGTGTTGAGAGTCCAAGCTCTGAGCTTGAATAAACAACCCTCATGTATTTACATCAAAAAAAAATATGTTCCTGAAAATGTTTTGTAGTTTAGAATTATGAGCTTATCATTGGGATTGAAAAGGAGAAGAAAGGAAAGAAGAAACAAAAAACATCAAGAAGAATCAAGAAGAAACATAGTCAAGAAGAAGAAGAAAAACAAAGAAGAAGAAACAAAAACACATGAGCATCTCTCCCTAATCTATTCAGACCCAGAGAAGAAATATCTGTCCCTCCCTAGGATTTTCATCTCCACCTCCAAACTACGAGAAGAGTCACCATTTTCTATAGATGAAGATGCACTCTACTTTGAGAAAATTCTGGGACTAGTGGGGTGGGGTAGTAAAAGAAACAATGTCAAGCAGAAGCAGGTAGATCATTTAAGAATGGTGTAAACAAAAAATAATGATGGTCAATTGCTGGAAACTGTCTAGCTGTTGATTCTGCTGCCCCTCAGCCCAAGAAGAGCTGGGAGAGTTACAGCATCACCAGTGAAAGTTTGGTAGGGGAAGAAGAGGTTCTCCTGAACTGACTGTCAATGGCAAGAACCCTGGGAGGAGTGTCTTCCCTCCAAAGTGACCTAACCCTTTTTCACAATGATTTTCCAGGAAATAAGCCTCTCATTTGGAGATGCTTGACTGTGTTGATCGACCCAGGTAACTGGAAAATCAAGAATGTTTTCTTCATGAATTCTCTCATTGATGGGGAATATAGACTTCTTTCAGTTGTCTATGTCTGTACTGTAGTGTTGAAAGTATAAAATGAGTGTTCTCTAGAAATACATTCACTTGAAGGGCAAAAAAATGCATGTTCATTTTTAAATGAAAAAAAGAAACAATTTTTTGTTTCTTCTGGTAATTTTTTTTACTCAGTCTAGAACACAACTCTGCACCACAATCTCATATAATACTGTGTAATTGAATGTGAGAACTGTGAAAATTTTGGCAACAGTGAAAGTTTTCTTAATATGTAAGAACCAAAACCTAATTCAAAATGAAGTGCATAATGAATCCCAGGTGTTTCTGGCAGTGTTTGCCCATGTTGCATCCAGTGACCTTCAATGCTGCTTCTGAATACAAACATGTGCACTGTGCTCCCTACAGCCCTTCAACATACAAACTACAAATGCTGACTGACACAGCGTGGCTCAAATCCAAGACTATTATATGTTGTGATCTGTAGTCTAATATTAATTTTTATTTATATATGTGTGTGTACATGTGTGTGTATTTGTATGTACTCACTCACACACCATGTGCACACAGGTACCTGTGGAGGCCAGAAAAGGGTGATGGATCCCTTGGAGATGGAGTTATAACTGACAAAACCTAATGATGTGAGTTGTGTGAAATAAACTCCAATCCTATGGAAGAGCAAGAGATGCTCTTAACTACTGAATCATCTCTCTGGACCCAAACAAGTTTTGCATTAAATCTCTTTATGTTTCTTACCAATAAATGTTTGTCATGTATACCTATTTTATATACATATATCCCTGTTCAAGTGAAAACTTATTATGTCAAAGGGGTCACAGTGGAAGTTTAAGAACCCCGGGTTTACACAAGGTCATCACCTCAACAATGTTCATAGCAGCTTTATTCATAATAGCCAGAAACAGGAAACAACCCAGATGTCCTTCAACTGAAGAAAGGATTAAAAAGAACTGTGGTACACTTACACAATGGAATACTACACAGCTATCAGAAACAAGGAAATCATGCAATTTGCAACCAAATGGATAAGCTCATCCTAGGTGAGCTAACTCAGACCCAGAAAGATACACATTGTATGTATTCTCTTATAAGTGGATATTAACCATATAGCACAGAACGACCATCCTATAACCCACAGACCCAAGCAGACAGGAACCTAGCATAACTGTCCTAGGAAAAACTCCACCCAGCAGAGAGTCATGGACCCTATTGCTTGTTATTGGAACACCTTACCCTAGATGGGCCACCATATCAAGTCCCAGTACAAGAGGAAGCACTTAGCCCTCATGTGACTGATGAACTGAGGGCATTTGATATGTGGGGGCTTCCCTCATCTGAGGAGAAGAAGAGGATGGGGATGGGGAGGGGAGGGAAAGAGAGAGAGAACTTTGATCCAGATGTAACATGAAAAATAAATTAATAATAAATATATATATATGACAAGAATAAAAATAAAAATGAAAATGAAATGAAAGAAAAAAAAGCCTGGTTTAGAAATTCTTCAACGTAAAGAAAACACACATTGCCCTTCTTACTTGAATTTGACCTACATTAGCCTTTTTGCTCAAGGAAGCTCCAAGAAATATAATACTTATATTCTTTCACATTCTTTCTTAATTGCAGTTTCAGATTAGCTAGTTTTACTGGCAATGCCTTCATTCACCTGAACTAACAAAGAAACTAGTAAAAAAACTTACTTTATTTGTTCATTTATTTTCATGGATAGATGTATGCAAGTACCTGTGAGTTTGAGTAGGTGGAATAAGTAAGCAAGATCAACTTACTCAACTTTTTTAAAGACTAAGTTGGGAAATCAGCTCATTTTGCACTATTGTCATGAATCTCAATTAGTTTTTTCAGCTGTTTTTCTGAGATTATAGGAAATATAGCTTCCATTATCCTTGTACTTGCAATTTTATCATTAAATGATTAAATGAGTTAAGAAGGAGAAGGTGAAGAGATTAGGCTACTGGAATAAGAAAGGTACAGAATTTACTTAGGTATATGAAATGAAAATGGTTATGGAGTCACTTGATTATAAGATTAATAGTTAGAATTCCAAAAGTGCTATGCAGGCTTCTGAGGAGAAAAGATAATAAATCTTGTATGTTATACTAACCTGCCAGGCAAGAGGTGCCCACTGGTAATAGTGGCAAGTTTGTTACTGGGGTGACTAACAAATCTCTGACTGAATTTCAGGCCCACTTCATAAGAGGGAATTCATGCTCAGTCCTATAAACCTGGTCAAACACCCATGGCTGCAGGACAAGGCAAAGTTTAAGTCCTAAGGAAAGAACTACAACCCTGTTTTCCTAACCAAAAACAAAAGGCATATTGTTAGACTGCCTCCTGATTGTTTGTGTTTATACCCATAGATTAGTGACTGTTCTCAACCTTAGTCGAAGAACCTTATTTTTGCAGTGGACAGTAAATGTGGAGATTCAACTGGTCATAATGCTAATATCTGTTGAGTTCTAGGTCTTTTTTAGTATTTATTTATTACTTCAGGTTACATATTCATCACAGTGCCCTCTTTCCACCCCTCCCAGTCCTGCCCGCCCACCCTCTACCCCCTATCCCTTCCATCCCACTCCTCCGGAGTGTACTGTCCCTACATAACAGTCCCCCACCCCAGTTCAGCAGTCATATGAGGGCCAAGAGCCTCCTCATACTCTGGGGGCCTACAAGGCAGCACCACTAGGGCAAAGTGTCTCACTGACAGGTAACAAAGTCTATGTACCTGTTCCCTTTGGTGCATTGGTTGTAGCATAGTTATGCTGTACTATATGGCTAAAATCCATGATAAGTGAATGGATGCCATGTGCATCCTTCTGAGCCTGGGTTGGCTCACTCGGGATAAGGTTCTCTAGTTCCATCCATTTGGCTGAAAATTGCATGATTTCTGATTTTTTTGTTTCTGATGGTTGAGTAGTATTCCATTGTGTAGATGTACCACAGTGTTTTTATCTATTCCTTGGTTGAGAAATACAACTTAAGATGACTCTGAGATTCATCTCACACCTGTCAGAATAGTTAAGATCAAAAGCTCAAATGACAGCACATGCTGGAGAGGTTGTGTAGAAAGTGGAACCCTCCTCCATTGCTAGTCGAAGTGCAAACTTGTACAACCACTATGGAAATCAGTGTGGTGATATCTTAGAAAACTTGAAATAGCTCTACCTCAAGACCCATAAATACCATTTCTTGGTATATATCCAAATGATTCCTCACCAAATCACAAGGAAGTTTCCTCATCTATGTTCATAACAGACTTGTAATAGCTAGAAATTAGAACCAACCCAGATGTCCCTCAACCGAGGAATGGATCAAAAAACTGAGTTCTAGATCTTAAATAGGGAATCTGTATCACCTCCCCCTAAGGGTTAGAGAGAATATAAGAACTGAAAGAAGAGTAGTATAGGAGAATGGTGTCTTAACAGGGCCACCACACTCATGAACTCACCAGCTGTGGTTACCTACACAACACATGCACAAGACTGAGCTCACCTACATTCTTTCCAGGAGGGTAGAGAGGCTCATGAGGCTCCACTGCACCCTGAGGATCCCCTTCCTGAGGAACCCTCCCTGAGGCAAATTAATAGTTTCTTAGGGAGAAATATTTTTCTTTAGTGATGTAGACAAGAGCCCATGTTCCTGTAAATAATCCCTCACATATGCTCATATAAACAACCGTAGTTTAACTAATTGATCATACAGAAGAGGAAGAGGGTAAAGGAAAAAAAGAAAGAAGAAATAGAACAAATTATTTGGAAGGGTAAGGAGAAATGGATGGTTGGGACAAGGAAGGAGATCAGCAGTATTCAAACTGGGAGAAAAGAGAGGAATGAGGGTTGAATATGATCAAATACTTTAAATACATGTATAAAAAGGTCATCATGGAATCCCTTATCATACAAAATTAATATATTCCAAAAATTACAACTAAAAATTTACTTCCCTCAAAAAATTATTTGCAACATGTGCTGTTATTGGGGGAAAATGGCATACACTGTGAAAAATACACTTTTTACAATTTTAGATCTTAAACTTTGGGGAAAGACTTTTCATTATGAAAAAAACGTTGAATGCATATTAATGAAAAAGTGAAATAAGAATAGTCTTATAAAAATATATCAAAATATCCACAATGATGAGTTGTATTTACAGTGAAACTGAAAAACAAACTTCGGGCTCCCTTGAAAACACAGCCATTCTTTGACCTCTAGTGTTCACTAAAATTAAGTGTAGGTCTGGAAACATCAAAGAAAGGAATGTGATGTTTCCAATTCAGCTTCCACTTTTGTTTTCAAGGTCAGGAAGCACCACTGATCTCATAGGTCATATTTCATTCTCCCTTCACTGATCGAAAGTCATTTCCACATGTGTTGAATGATATTGAATGATAACCTTTTATTTTCAGATGCTTCCACAACTATTTCCTGAGTGGCATTCACTATCATCGCCAGGAAAACCACCCACATTCACTATGAAGACAGGACAGGATGAATAAATGTGGGGTTTTTTTTTTCTCCTCTGAGGCTGTAAAAACAGATTGGTTTTGGTTTTAATTTTTCAAGGCAGGGTTTCTTCTTGTAGCCCTGGCTGCCTGTCCTGGAATTAACTCTGTAGACTGGGCTGGTCTGGAGCTCAGAGATCCCTCAGTCTCTGCTTCCAGAGTGCTGGGATTAAAGGCATGTGCCACCACCTCCTGGCTCTGGTCAGCTTTCTATAACATGATAAAATGATCAAGATAATAAGCTTTAAAAGAAGGAAAGTTTATTTGGGCTTGTAGTTTGGGCTTGTAGTTTTAGTGATTTAAGTCAGTTACCACCATTGGGGGTGGGGGGCTTTGATAAGGCAACACACCATGGAAGGACCATATTGACATAAAATGCTGGAAAGTAGAGAGACAAGAATTGGTGATGGTCTTAATATCTCCTTCTGATATCCCACTGCAGAAACCTAACTTTCTTCTGTTCAGCCTTCTGCCAATTGCACCCTTCGTCAATGGCCCGACTCTTTATCACATGAGCTTTTGAGAACATCCAGACTCAAACTAAAGCAAAGTTACTCAAGCAAAGTCAAAGACTGGGGCAGACAAAGCCACAGAATTCCATGGATTCCACCCAATCCTAGAGTTCACTTTTCCCCTTTCCTTAAAGTGAAATGAAGCAATCACTGAGTAACTGCTACCTCCCAGCACAGCTACAAGGCTTCCCTTTTGGAGACAGAGCTGCTCATGATTCGATTGCTAGTGTTCATGTCATCATTTTCTCTGTGGATAATCAAGATAGTCAGAAGCCCTCTAACACTTTGAATGGAAAGTTCTGCTAGGTGAAATTAGCAAACATTGGGTTACATTTTCCTGCGGGACTCCAAAAAAACAGGAAGAGAAAAGGACTTTATTGCTTTTGCTTGTTTACTTATGAATTCTTGTTGACTCATCCCAATGAGATAAGCAACATCTATTCATTTGACTCTCTTGTTCCTTTCCCTATATGCTACCTGTAATGGTATTCTAAGAAATCCCTCTTTTGCCAAATAATTATTTTTGTTAATTATGTCTAACAATCTCATCTGATATAGAAATTATATCATTTCACCTTGTCCCCAAAATTTCAACTCTTTGGCTGATATTTACTCAAATCACTAGTTACTGAACTCAGTCAGACCAGTCAGCATTTACATAGTTTTATATCTCCAGATAAGCTAACTTTACTTCTGAACTGGAAAGAACATCTGTGATAACTAATTTCTCTAACTCTAAGCCAGAGAATTGCCGCTCTAGTATTCTAAGATACTTTAGACTAGCCATGAACTTCCAGGGTGATTACTTAATAAAGTACCTAAATATCTAATTAGTCTCAATCTGTTCATTGAGAATATTGATCAAGCATGGAAGTGTTTACTGTCAATTTCTGTTCTCTTCTCCTGTCTAATTTATTTTGTGTATTAGATCTGTTTACATTACAGCTTCTTGATATTCCTCTTAGTTGCATGTCAGATAAGACATTTGTGTGGTGATACCACACTCCTTGATTGCAAGCTGTAGAGAAAAATAGCTGGATATGAGCTAGAAGCTTCTTCCCTATTGGCTATCTTTCATAATACCAAAAGTGACATGCATGCTGGCAGAGGAAAAATGCAACAAATATTTTAGCCAGTTGTAAACCCTATGAAATATAATAACAAAATTCAGTCAGACAAAATGCAAAGAACTAACAAAAATTAGTTAATAAGGGAAAATGACATTTTACTAACTGTATAGGACATTATCCCTCTGTTACTAATGTTTACACTGCATATTTAGATGGACATAAAGTTATGTGACAGTCAAAGAAACCAGATGTACCCCTTGGTGCACCAATGGCACAACTGTTACAGGAGTAGCCAACTATACACTGTATTTGAGGTGTGGCTTGCTCCACAAGAGGAAATTAATGACTGGTACTGAAAACTCATGGATACAGAAGTCTTAGACCCTTGGGGGAAACTTAATTAGTATTGTTGCTAAGTTGACATCACACCAAACTGCCTTTTAAATATTGGTTTTAGGACCATAGAAAATTATATTCTCTTCTCTTTTTTTTAACTAATAAATTTATTTATTTGTTGCTTCAGGTTACATCTCCATCATATTGTCTTCTTTACCCCCTTCCCAGCCCCGCCCTCAAACCCTCTACCCACTAACCCTTCCATCCCACTCCTCTGGAGTGGAGTGTCCCTACATAACAGTCCTCCTCCCCAGTTCATCAGTCACATGAGGGCCAAGAGCCTCCTCATACACTGGGGTCCTACAAGGCAGTACCACCAGTGAAAAGTGTCTCATTGAAAGGGAGAGAAAACTAAAACACAAACAAACAAATACATCAATAAATAAATAGTCTATGTCCATGTTCCCCTTGGTGCGTTGGTTATAGTATAGATATCCTGTACTATATAGCTAAAAACTGACTATAAGTGAATAGATATTATGTGCATCCTTCTGAGTCTGGGTTAGCTCACTCAGGATGAGCTTCTCTAGTTCCATCCATTTGGCTGCAAATTGCATAATTTCTTTGTTTCTGATAGCTGAGTAATATTCCATTGTGTAGATGAACCACAGTTTTTTAATCCACTCTTCAGTTGAGAGACATCTGGGTTGTTTCCAGTTTCTAGCTATTACAAATAAGGCTGCTATGAACATAGATGAGGAAACTTCCTTATGATTCTGTGAGGACATTTGGGTGTATACGCAGAAGTGGTATGGCTGGGTCCTGAGGCAAAGCTATTCCAATTTTCTAAGATATCGCCAGACTGACCTCCATAGTGGTTACAAAAGTCTGCCCACCCACCAACAATGGAGTAGGGTTCCCCTTTCTCCACACCCTCTCCAGAATGTGCTGTCATTTGAGCTCTTTATCTTAGTCATTCTGACAGGAGTGAGATGGAATCTCAGGGTCATCTTGAGTTGCATTTCTCTGATGATTAAGGATGTTGAGCATTTCTTCAGGTGTCTCTCAGCCATTGGGGATTCCTCCTTTGTGAATTCTCTATTTAGCTCTGTCTCCCATTTTTTGATTGGATTATTTGGTTTCTTGGCATTTAGTTTCTTGAGTTCTTTGTAGATTTTAGATAATATCCCTCTATCAGATGTGGGGTTGGTGAAGATTTTCTCCCAGTCTGTTGGTTGCCGTTTTGTTCGAATGACAGTGTCTTTTGCCTTACAGAAGATTTTCAGTTTCATGAGGTACCATTTATTGATTGTTGGTCTCAGGTCCTGAGCAGTTGGTGTTCTGTTCAGGAAGTTGTCACCTGTGCCAATGAGTTCGAGGGTTTTTCCCACTTTTTCTTCTAGTATATTTAGTGTGACCAGCCTTATGTTAAGGTCTTTGATCCACTTGGACTTAAGTTTTGTACAAGGTGATAAGTATGCATCTAATTTCATTCTTTGTAAAAGTGAACATCCAGTTGGACCAGCACCATTTGTTGAAGATGCTGTCCTGTTTACATTGTGCGTTTTTTGCTTCTTTGTCAAAAATTAGGTGGCCATAGGTGTGTGGGTCCATTTCTGGGTCTTCAATTTGATTCAATTGATATACTGGTCTGTTTCTATACAAATAGCATGCTGTTTTTACTACTATTGCTCTATAGTACAGCTTAAAATCTGGGATGGTGATACCTCAAGATGTTTTTTTATTGCACAGGATTGATTTAGCTATTCTGGGTTTTTTATTGTTCCATATGAAATTGAGAATAGCTCTTTCCAGGTCTATAAAGCATTGTGTTGGTATTTTGATAGGAATTGCATTGAATCTATATATTGCTTTTGGTAGGATAGCCATTTTTATTATTTTGATCCTACCTATCCATGAGCATGGGAGATCTTTCCATCTTCTAAAGGCCTCTTCAATTTCTTTCTTCAAGGGCTTGAAGTTCTTGATGTACAGATCCTTTACTTGCTTGGTTAGAGTTAGACCCAGGTATTTTATATTGTTTGTGGCTAAAGTAAAGGGGGTTGTTTCCCTTATTTCTTTCTCATCCCATTTGTTTGTTGTATAAAGAAGGGCTTCTCTACGAAATTCTTAGGACATCTAAATAGCTGAGCACAAAAGGACTGAACATCAAATGATTCTATTAACATTTTTAACCTTTTTTCCATTCTTATTTGGTCCCCAAAAAGGTTTACTATGTCCCAAATCAGCAGGAAGTAATTTTAAGAGAGTGATGTCCCATCCCCAGAAGGTGGGGAGGGTGTTTTCTCACCCTTTGGTTATTTGATGGATAATAGAAAATTTTGTTATTTAGGGGAAGAGACTACAAGCTGTTAAATGGTCTTGTTAAATGGGTTTTGGAGGTTAGACGCAGGGACTTCTCTCTTTTCCTTTTCTGTATACTTCTTTCTCTCCTATGTAGGACTGAACAGACTTGATAAAAAATGGGACATAGACATAGTATAAGAAAGATCAAGAAAAAAGGACATATACCCTTATCCCTTTGTATATTTATACAAAATTAATATTATATTTGGCTAAATTGGTACTGATCATTGTATATTAATGCAAAATTAAGATTGTATTGGACTATATCAGTATTGATCTTTGTATATTGATACAAAATTAAGATTATATTTGGCCACAATGGAATTTATCCTTGTATATTGATGCAAAATTAAGATTGTATTGGGCTACATAGGTATTGACCTTTGTATATTGATACAAAATTAAGTTTATATTTGGCCACATTGGTATTGATCTTTGTATATTGATACAAAATTAAGCGGAATGCTTCTTAAAGGTATTGTACCTACTAATGTTTAAAAATGAAATGTGAAGTTTTGGCCTTTTGCTACCAACTATCATAAACTGTTTAGGATAACTAAGAAATGCAAACTAATAGTCATACAAGCGTGTCATTTTGTTAGTTATTATGACAGTCTATCACAGTTATTTTCTAAGCTACTCAGAAATCAAACTGCTAAGAGACAAGCAACATTTGCTTATCTAAATATAAGAGATAGATAGGGCATCTTCAAAAACCTCAACACATCTGCAGAATATGGCATTCAAAGATGTTTTCTTAACTCAAGATTTTTTGATAGCTAGACATGTCAGCTCCTGAGAGCACCCCCTATTCTACTCCAAGTAGAAGATGAGCATCAAAGAATCTCCAGTGTGAGATGGTTGAATTAGTGGCAAGCCTATCTCTTGGCATGAAAAACCCCTTGCTTCAACTGTAGACAGAATGCTGTCCAAAAAGGACAAAATGTGGAAGCAGGTAAGTCGACAGCCTAGCTCTGTCAAGACAGGGTAGGCAAGTCCTTCATAATTCCTGCTCTACAATCAATGTCTGTCAGAGAAATGGGGACAAACAGCTGAAGATTGATGCTGTAATGTATGGAGAGAAAATGGGAACTGTCCGGGCAGCCACTGGTATGTCATTTCTTACTTTTGGAAGCTGCGAGCCCTGCACTTCCTATATAATCAGATATATTTATCCCTCTCAGGTCTCTGAGGTGGTTGAAGAATAGATAGCTAGAGTCTCATAGTTAAATTTTGAGTTGTTTAGGAATCAAGAGTGTGTTCTGGATCTAAGAAGATATTTTTAAAATTGTGAGTCAAATTAGTGTGAAAGCTGAGCTAGATATAGAACTTTAAACTCATGGAGATGGTTAGATAGTAGAATGTTAAAGTCAGGTGCCAAATACATATGGACTGGACATTGGGAATGTATGCTAAGCCAAGCCGTATAACTCTCATAATTTGGCCTATTTATTTCTGTTATTTTGTATTGTATTTATTGTTATGAGAGAAAGAACCCTTTGTTGGAATGAAAGGGGGATCTTTTGGGGGAAAAAAGATGTACCTTAAACTAAAAAAAGGTTAGAAGATGGAAGGTTGAGGGGGAAGAGGGTGGAAAAGTGGGACAGGAGGGGGGAGTAGGGAGGAGATTGTGATTGAGATGTAACTTGAGGTATGTCATTTCTTAGTTTGGGAAGCTGCAGGCCCTATACTTCCTATAAAATCAGATATATTTATCCCTCTCAGGTCTCTGAGGTGGTTGAATAACAGATAGCTAGAGTTTCATAATTTAATTTTGAGTTGTTTAGGAGTCAAGAGAGTGTTATAGATCTAAGAAGAAACTTTTAAAATTGTGTTGCAAGTTAGGATGAATGTTGAGTCAGATATAGACCTTTAAACTCATGGAGATGTTTAGATAGTAGAATGTTAAAGTCAAGTACCAAATATATATGGACTGGTCATTGGGAATGTACGTTAAGCCATATAACCCTCATAACTGTGGCCTAATTACCTCTGTTGTACTATATTGTATTTATTATTATAAGAGAAAGAGCCATTTGTTGGACTGAAAGGGGAAACTGTAGGGGGAAATAAGATATACCTTAAACTTAAACTTAAAAGAAAAAAAAGGGAAGAGGATGGGGGGTTGAGGGTGGGAGGGTGGGACTGGAGGGTGAATAGGGAGGGGACTGTGATTGAGATGTAACTTGAATAAAAAAATAAAGGAAAAAAAAGAAATAAAAAAAGAAAGGGCTTCTGATTTGTTTGAATTAATTTTGTATCCAGCCACCTTGTTGAAGGTGTTTATCAGCTGTAAGAGTTCTCTGGTGGAATTTTTGGGGTCGCTTATGTATACTATCATATCGGCTGCAAATAGGGATAATTTGACTTCTTCGTTTCCGATGTTTATCCCCTTGATGTCCTTTACTTGTCTTATTGCTCTAGCAAGAACTTCAAGTACTATATTGAAGAGATATAGGGAAGGTGGGCATCCTTGTCTTGTCTCTGAGTTTAGAGGAAATGCTTCAAGTTTCTCTTCATTTAATTTGATGTTGGCCACTGTTTTGCTGTATATTGCCTTTATTATTTCTAGGTATGATCCTTGTATGACCGTTCTCTCCAGAACTTTTAGTATGAAGGGGTGTTGGATTTTGTCAAATGCTTTTTCTGCATCTAGCGAGATACACATGAGTTTTTTTTTTCATCTTGTATATATGGTGAATTATGTTGATAGGCTTTCTTTGTATGTTGAACAATCCCTGCATTCCTGGGATGAAGCCTACTTGATCATGCTCTATGATACTTTTGATGTGCTCTTGAATTCGGTTTGCTAGTATTTTATTAAGTATTTTTGCATCTATGTTCATGAGGGAGATTGGTCTAAAGTTCTCTTTCTTTGTTGGGTCTTTGTGTGGTTTAGGAATCAGGGTGACTGTGGCCTCATAGAATGAGTTTGGCACTGTTCTTTCTCATTCTATTTGGTGAAAGAGTTTGAAGAGTATTGGTGTTAGCTCCTCTTTGAAGGTCCGGTAGAATTCTGTGCTAAAACCATCTGGCCCTGGGCTTTTTTTGGTTGGGAGATTTTTTTCATGACTGTTTCTATTTCCTTAGGGGTAATAGGGCTGTTTAATCTGTTTATCTGATCTTGATTTAGCTTTGGTAGGTGGAATCTATCAAGAAAATTGTCCATTTCACTTAAGTTTTCAAATTTGGTGGAGTATAGATTTTTAAAGTAGGATCCAAATATTCTCTGGATTTCCTCAATGTCTGTTGTTATTTCTCCCTTTTCATTTCTGATTTTGTTGATTTGGGTTTTTTCCTTCTGCCTTTTAGTTAATTTGGCTAAGGGTTTGTTTATTTTGTTGATTTTCTCAAAGAACCAACTCTTGGATTCATTGATTCTTTGTATAGTTCTTTTTGTTTCTAAGTTGTTGATTTCAGCCCTAAGTTTGATGATTTCCTGCCTTCTGCTCCTCTTGGGAGTGTTTGTTTCTTTTTTTTCCAATTCACCCAGCTTAGCTGTTAATTCGCTAACATGAGCTGTGACAATTTTCTTTTTGAAGGCATTAGTGCTATGAACTTTCCTCGTAGCACAGCTTTCATTGTGTCCCATAGGTTTGGGTATGTTGTGCCTTCATTGTCGTTGGATTTTAAGAAGTCTTTGATTTTCTTCTTTATCTTCCCTGACCCAGTAGTCATCCAGTAAAGAGTTGTTCAATTTCCATGTGTGTGTAGGCTTCCTGTTGATTCTTTTATTGTTGAAGTCCAGGTTTATTCCATGGTGATCTAATAAGATACAAGGGGTTATTTCAATTTTCTTGTATCTGTTGAGGCTATCTTTGTGTCCAACTATATGGTCGATTTTCGAGAAGGTTCCATCAGGTGCTGAGAAGAAGGTATATTCTTTTTTGTTTGGGTAAAACATTCTGTAGATATCTGTTTGGTCCATTTGGTTCATGAGCTCTGTTAGACTCATTATTTCTCTGTTTGGTTTCTGTCTTGATGATCTGTCCATTGTTGTGAGTGGGATGTTGAAATCTCCTACTACTAATATGTGGGGATCGATGTGCGATTTAAGTTTTAGAAGCGTTTCTTTTACAAATGTGGGTGCCATTGTATTTAGGGCGTAGATGTTCAATATTGAGATGTCCTTTAACAAGTATGTAATGCTCTTCTCTGTCTTTTTTTATTAAATTCAGTTGGAAGTCTATTTTGTTTGATATTAGGATGGCTACTCCAGCTTTCTTGCTGGGTCCATTTGCTTGGAAAACCTTTTCCCAGCCCTTTACTCTGAGATAGTGTTTATCTTTGATAGGGAGATATGTTTCTTGTATGCAGCAAAAGGATGGGTCTTGTTTATGGATCCAATCTGTAAGTCTGTGTATTTTTATTGGCCAGTTGAGTCCATGGATGTTGATGGATATTAGTGACCAGAGGTTGTTATTTCCTTTTATTTTGGTATAGGTGGTCGTCCTGTGCTTCTTTTGGTTAGTTGCTGTGGAGTTTTCTATTTCCTCTGTTTTCTTGGGTGTAGCTATCTTCTGTGGGTTGGAATTTTCCTTCTAGGATCTTCTGTAGGGCTGGGTTTATGGGTAGATATTGTTTAAATTTGATTTTATCATGGAATATCTTGTTTTCTCCATCTAGGTTGATAGAGTTTTGCTGGGTAGTCTGACTGGGCCCCTATGTTATCTCAGGTCTTGTAGGACATCTGTCCAGGCCCTACTAGCTTTTAAAATTTCTGAGGAGAAGTCAGGTTTAATTCTGATGGGTCTGCCATTGTATGTGACTTGACCTTTTTCTCTTTTTTTTTTATTTCAAGTTACATCTCAATCGCAATCCCCTTTCTACTCCCCCCTCCAGTCCCACCCTCCCACCCTCAACCCCCCATACTCTTCCCTTTTTTTAAGTTTAAGGTATATCTTATTTCCCCCAACAGCTCCCCCTCTCAGTCCAACAAATGGCTCTTTCTCTTATAATAATAGATACAATACAAAACAACAGAGGTAATTAGGCCACAGTTATGAGGGCTATATGGCTTAACGTACATTCCAAATGTCCAGTCCATATGGATTTGGCACCTGACTTTAACATTCTACTATCTAACCATCTACATGAGTTTAAAATTTTATATCTAACTCAACATTCATACTAACAAGCAACATATGCTTATCCTAATATAAGAGATAGATAGGGCCTCTTCAAAAACCTCAAGAGATATGCAGAATATGACATTCAAAGATGTTTTCTTAACTTTAGATATTGTTTATATAGAGACATATCAACTCCTGACAGCACCCCTATTCTACTCCAAGTAGAAGATGATCATTGAAGAATCTCCAGTGGGCGATGATTGAATTAGTCACAAGCCTATCTCTTGGTAAAGCCCCTTGCTCCAACTGTAGACAGAATGCTGTCCAAAAAGGACAAAACCTGGAAGCAGGTAAGTCAACAGCCTAGCTCTGCCAAGACCTTTTTCTCTTATAGCTTTTAATATTCTTTCTTTGTTCTGTACATTTGGAGCTTTAATTATTATGTGGCGAAAGGACTTTCTTTTCTGAGCTAATCTGTTTGGTGTTCTGTAAGCCTCTTGGATTTTTATTGGCATCTCTTTCTTTAGGTTTGGAAAGTTTTCTTCTATGATTTTGTTGAAGATAATTCCTGGACCTTGGAGTCCGGAGTCTTCTCTTTCCTCTATGGCTATAATTCTTAGGTTCTGTCTTTTCATTGAGTCCTTGATTTCTTGGATGTTGTGGGTGAGAGATTTTTTAGCTTTCTCATTTTCTTTTTATGTTTCACTGATTTCTTCCATTGAATCTTCCATGCCTGAGATCCTGTCTTCCACCTCTTGCATCTTATTTTTGATACTCATATCCGTAGTTCCTGTTCTCTTCCCTTGATTCTCCCTTTCCACTTTTGACTCTGACTGTGTTTTCTTTATTGTTTCCATTTCCATTTTCATGTCTTGAATGGTTTTATTCATTTTGTACATTTCCTGCTTCAATTTGCTGGCCTTTTCCTGGAAATCTTTCATTGCCCTGTCTTTTTCCTGTTCAAGTTGAGCCTCCTTGGCTTGGGGCTCTCTAATGGTATTATCCATTGCTTTCGCTTGTGAAATTATGGCTTCTTTGAATTCCTTCATAGATTTAAGTTCTTCTTAAAGGGACTCTATCACTTTCCATATTGTAGAATTGTCATCATTTTCATGTGTTTCTACTGTGGTGAGGTTGTCAGGATTGGATGAAATAGCATATTTATATTTTGTTGGAGTCATGTTTCCCTGATATCTGTTTTTTCTTGGACCTTTGGCTATTTGGATGTTCTTAGCTGTCTGCTCCTGTTGTCTTCTGGGCTTGGATCCAAAGGGGGGACTTTGGTGTAGCAGTTGAATTGCTTGGTGATCTGTCCTTGCTTACAGGCGGATCTCAGGGTCAATGTGCATCTAATAGCCAGATGCACTATGAGCTAGTGCAGCCTATTCTCAGGCAATGAGGAATGGCCCGGGATCGTTTCACTGCTCCCAAGACAGAGGTCTCTATGTTGCACATTGAGTGTTCAGCCTGCAGTGGCTCTGGTGGTATGGTCCTGTATGTCCAGGCACAGATTCTGTGGACTTGGCAGTCCCAAGGCCTGTTGGAGTATTGAGAGAACCTGACTCCACTCCTGTAAGGTGCGTCACTCAGCAGTGCCTCCCAGGTCGAAACCTCACTGATCCAGGGGGTGGAGCTATATATACTTAAGCTCTGGTTCCCCGCCAGAAGGGCCGGTACTAGCGAAAAAGTCTGATAATAATAATAAAGACTTCACAGTTTGCCCAGGGTTGGATCCTGTGGTGAGTAAATCCACCTTCACCCCCTTTTCTGCCACTCTCACAGCTCTGCCTGTGTGTATGGAGCTGTCTTTGGATACTGGCAAATGGGGCCACTATCATCCAAGTTCCCGTACACCACAGTGGAACATAACCTACAGCCAGAAGGGTATCCTGCAGCTCAATCCAGCTGCAGGATTTTTTTCCCAATGACTGTATATCCAATAGTGGAGCCTGTCCAGCACCCCTCTGGGGGTGCACAGATATGTCTGGGCTTTCCAAAATGCAGCTGTGGACCTGCTGGCTACTGGGCTGATGCATTGTGGAACCCTCAGCTGCTGTGTGCCCCGAAGAGCTGTGCGCTGCTAAGAGTGTGTGGCACTCCCACGGGTCCGACACCTTTCACTAAATAGCAGGAATGCCTGCGCAGGATCTGGGGAGCCCAGTAGGCTGGTGAGTAACCCTGTGTGGGGTCGAATCTGCCCGCTGGGTATTAGAGTGGATCTTACCCGGTGTCTCTCCCTTGGGGGGGTTCCTGATTCCCAGATTCAGCGGCTTCTGTGCATGTCCGAGAGAGGGATGGAGCGTCCTGCCCACGGACTTTTAATGGTCTCTGGGTAGCTGGGTGAAACCCAGGTGGATCCAGTCACTCAGACTTTTTGCACAGTGTCTTATAATTTTGTGGCTTTGTGGCTGTTTTCCCCAAGATCAAAATGCGTCCATGCGGGCTGCTGCCATCTTGGATCCTTCTATATTCTCCTTCTTAATCAGAGAAAATTATCTCTGTAATGAGCAGTAAGAAATACAGAGACTCATAGCTGCTCAATGTACTGAGAATAAGGGGCAATAGAGTGCTTGGTCCTAAACAAAGTATTTATAGCACCCCCTCTAAAGTTTAGTGAACATGTCAGAAGAGGAGGCAGAAAGAATGTAAGAGATAGAAGACAGGGAGAAGGGCAATGAAATACTATCATCTGAGATAACATAGACACTTAGATCATGGTCTTGTAGCAGCTGTGGTTGTCTGCACTGGTCCAGGATAAAACTCAGCCTCACATGGAGGGGCTCATGGAAGAGCACCATACCTCTCTGCAGAATTATTGGCTACTGATGGATTCTTGGAAAAAGGCAGTAAACTGTCTTTAGTTGTTACCAACTGCTGAGTCAATACACGGTTCCAAATGCACATAGTCCTGGATAAACTCAGTGGGCCAAAAAAACATACAGAATGGCACTGATGTGGGAAAAGGATTTTTTGAGAAGCGTTGACAGGAATGGGAGGAAAAGAATGGGTAGTGAAAGTAATCAGAATGTTTTATACATGTGTACAAAATCCTCAAAAAACAAATTAATAGAAGTTATAAAAAGCTGTTTTGAGAGATAAAATAGTTTTAATAAACCTCTCCAAATTCCTTGGAGAAATATAGTCTGCCAGGGTCAAAGTAGGAAAATATTAAGAACAATCATTTCTGAAAGTCAACTATTTTCCCAAACTAAGGGTGGTAGTAGATTCAAGCATTTCTGTGCTTGCCTCAATGACTAAGTCTCCTCCTCCTTAGCTCCGAGGGCTTCCTAAGTCTAGCCCACTCTCCACATTCACCTCCAGACCTCCTCCAATTTAGGAAGCACCTGTGTTCTAGAAAAAAAAGTCTTGCCATTTGCTAACATATTATCTCTGCTGATGGTATTTCTCATCTTACCTAATACAGATATTGATTCTGAAGTGCATTGTAGTTAATCTGATTTCAAGAAAGTAAGGAAATTTGGAACTAGTCATTTGTCTAAGATAAAGTACAAGACAGTGAAAGGGCATCATGAGGTAGATATGGAAACTAAAATATTCATCTATGGCTACTCAATGGTTCACTTATTTTGGGGCACTGCTGACATAAAGAATCCAATAAATTCAAAGATCCTAGAGCATTTGTCTTAGGGTTTCTATTGCTGTGATGAAACGCCATGACCAAAACTCAAGTTAGAAAGCAAAAGGTTTCTTTGGCGTACACTTCCACATTGCTATTCATCACCAACGGAAGTCAGGACAGGAACTCAAGCAGGGCTGGAACTTCGAGGCAGGAGCTGATGCAGAGGCCATGGAGGGGTGCTGCTTACTGGTTTGATTCCCCTGGCTTGCTTAGCCTGCTTTCTTATGGACCACCAGCCCAGGGTTACCACCACCCACAATGGGCTGAACCTTCCCCCAATGATCACTAATTGAGAAAATGCCTTCCAGCTGGATCTCATAGAGACATTTTCTCAACTGAGGGTCTTTCCTCTCTGATGACTAACTTGTGTCAAGTTGACACACAAAAGCAGCCAGTACAACTGACCCCTTGTCAACTTTACACACAAACACATCACTATTAAGCCACAACCCTTCCTTTCTTAATTCATCCCCAAGATCTTACATTAAAAGCATAAATAACTTTAAAATCTCCACAGTCATTACAAATTAAAACACATTAAAATTTCAGTCTCTTCAATGTAGGAAACTTTCCATTAACACTTTTTACTTGTTCAACATCAACTACTTGGTAATGAAGACAAAATGGAGAAGCCAGAAGAATATAGTGTTGCATATGTTTCCTGGAGACAAAAATAAAAAGGTGCCCTTTCACTAACAGCCTGTCATAGGCTCTCTTCCTCGTGACAAGTGTCAACTTTTCTGCTTGATCCCTTTATTTCTGGGCCTTCAACTGCCACTGAAGCTGTACCCTCACCAATGGCCTCTCCTGGTCTCTCACAATGCCAAGCATCAACTGCTCTCCGTGACCACTCATGCTTTCAACACCAGTACCATCAGGGTGACTCTTACACATTACCAAGTCCAGCTGCCAACATGAGGTACAACTGTGGCTGCCTCTTGGACACAGCTTCTCTGTGTCTCAGAAAACACTATCTAAAATATTTCACCTCAGTGACACTGATCTCTTCTTAAGCCCCACAAATTTCTTAGCTCAAGCTAACCAGCACCAATTGTCCCAGTAACACAAAAGTTTCGCTTTAGTAGTTTTGGTATCTTGTTAATTACATCTGACTCTTTAGCCCCAGCTAAATAGAACCACAGAATCTTAACTAAAAAATAGCAAACTGACCTGATAGACTCAGAGGAGAAAAAGGCTTTTTAGGTTTACACTTACACATTGCTGCTCATCATCAAAGGAAGTCAAGTAGGACGAGAACCACAAAGCAGGAGCTGATGTGGCCATGGAGGGGTGCTACTTACTGGCTTCCTTCCCCATGAGCTTGTTCAGTCTGTTTTCTTATAGAACCCAGGACCACCAGCTCAGAGTTGGCACCATCCACAATGGGCTGAGCCCTCCCCCAATGATCTCTAATTGAGAAAATTCCTTACAGTTGGATATCATAGAGGCATTTTCTCAACTGAGGGCCCATCCTCTCTGATGACTAACTTGTGTCAAATTGACACAAAACCAAGTTGACATCCAAACCAAAAAAGAAAGATGAAAAACGGCCATTATTATCCCGTAAGTGCTAGGCAGCCACAAAGTAGCTATATATTCTGAACACAGTAATATGATTCTTAACTGAACAGGACTGTCCTAGGGTAATATGATTAAGCAACCCAATAAGGTTGTATTTGTTTGTATAGGAGGCAGAAGGACAGAAGAACTAGGAATTAGAAACCTCTTCAGCCACCACAATGGATCACTGTTTTGCTGAATGAAGAGGAAGCTTGCTATTCTTCAGTAAGAACTCCACAGTGAGTTTGGAATCTTTCCCACACCTCTTAGGCAACCTGGCATCTGTAGACTAGCAGACACCTTCTTTTGGAATAATGGCACTGCCCACAGCATAGGCCCTAGGAGCTTCACTTGACAATAAAAAAGAAAAATTTCTTAATGTCTACTAAATGTACATGTGAACAAGACAAGCTAGCTTTATTGAACTCTTAAATCCACATGGTGCATGCTATAATTTTAAGTGTTGGGTCCCCTCTTATAGAGAGATATCTGAACTGGTCAACACTGCAAAACATTATAATGCTTTCTTCCACATCCCAAATGCCCTTAAGCCAGAGTTGAAATATTAAAAAGGAATGTGCACTATCCACCTTTCTGTCTGACAGTAATAAAACACTTGCCTTGATTCCCAGAGGCTCTGGGCTCTGTTTTTAGGGATTATAGTACTTACTTTGCTGATCTTGCTCAATATTTAAGGAATTTTTAAAAATTTAAGAACATTTACTTTTCCCATGAATATTCAGTTTAGATGAGGTTTGGTGGAAATAGGATCAACTCAATGGGTCCAAAGAACAACTATGGAAATCACTTGTAGTCTCATTTATTCTTGTATAGAATACTGACTTTGAAGACTCAAGCCAGGACCATGATGAAATTTCTGTTGTCTCAGCACAAGTTCATCACTGTGTGACAACTTCTTTAGAAACTACTAGACTTTAGTTAGATAGGCCAACCTGCATGTGGTGGGCTTCAGGCATCCCACCATATCTATAAATGCAATTGTAGATGATGTCATGCTGCAATATCAGAAGGTCAAACACTCCTTCTGCATGACTTGTTTTGAAAAGACATAAAATTAATATTTGCCCCTGATAGGCACAGCATCAGCAGCCAAAGAAGGACTCATTCTTGAGAAATAAAATGAATCTATTGGAGCTTGCATCAGAAACAATAGACAACTACACATAGTCTCATTTTTCTAAAGCCATAAACCCTCTACACACACTTATAAAGGTTCTATCTCAGATGGCTCTGAGTCCACCACAGGATTGATGCAAACCTTGGTTCAGAGTGATAAACAGTAGTAAAGCATTAAAGGTGCCATTTCTCAGCTAATAGAACAGACAACTAAAACAAAATCTTGGGAAAGGTTTATATGCTCTCCATCCTTGGTCTTTGTTGATTCTGTTGGTCTTGGAAAACGCCATTACATTATTGGAATGATGACTTCTTTTCCTGTAGTTTGACAAGTGGAAAAACTAAAGAAGCAATAGTTCTCACCTTTCCTATTGCTGAAAACCTTTAATATAGTTCCTCATATTGTGGTGACCACAACCACAAAATTATTTTTGTTGCTATGTTTCTTTAGCAGAACAATAATATTTTGTTTTCATTTCCCTGTAGATCCATATATTCTCTGAAGCTTGGCCAACCTATCAGAGTGAGGCATGGATTGGATCACAAGAAGTTGATCTTAAATTCAATCAGAGTTGTTGGTTACTCCCACAATATTTGTACCCAATTACACCAACATATCTTGCAGGCAGGTTATGGTTGTAAATCACAGGGTTTGTAGCTGACTTGATGGTTACCTTTCTCCTCTGGTGGCACACAGAGTGGCTTCCAATATAGAGAACACTAGTCAAGAAGGGTGAAGCTTCTAGTTAGGCATCAGCATAACTTCTGTTTTCTTTAGAAATAGGTCTTTAACATAAGTTTATAGAAGGAAATCGATAGCCTTGGCAATAGCCAGAGATGATTAGGGTTTCCATGGGGTCCTCTTTTGCTAGTAACTCACCTAGATATAATCTGTTCCTGGCAGTGTAGATTTCACTTTGGGAAAAGATGTCTAATTGTGGCTTTGTCTCCCCCATTATTTGTTGGCTCCACTTAAATTCCTATATGCTAATATAGCAGGAAGCTTCTCCACTAGTAGGTTTCTTTATGGCCCCTCAGACGGTTGTGTTATTAGTTTTCCCTCTCCATATTCCCTCCTTTCTGCTGTCTCATTCATCCCTCTCCTCATTCCAGCCTTCAGAATCTCAGCCTAGTTGTTTGCATGTTTGCTCTGGGAAAGGAGATACTACATTATCTGGCTTCCCATTATTTGTGCCCTCCATTTTTTTCCCATTTCTCTCAAAGTCAAAACTATGTTTATGTAAAACCTTGCTCATTTTACCTTGTGTTTCTTTTCCTTTCCTACAGTAGTCACACCCATCTACTTATATGTTGTAATACTGTGAGTAAACACTTTTCAGACTTTTCTGCTGTTTCAAGAACTACTTACTCCAAGTGTGATGTTTCAAAGTAACAACACCTCTTTCACTACCTTTTATTCATTTTATGTGGGGACAGGGGTACTGGATCCTTAACCTGGGCACTCATATATTCCAGAAAAGTGCTCTCCTACTGAGATATTTCCCCAGCTCTCTTCCTACTTTTAAATTTTGACAAGATCTTACTAAGTTTTCCAGATATGTCTCTTTTTTAACTTCTATTTATTTCTTCAAGTTACATCTCAATCATAGTCCCATCCCTTCTCTCCCTCCAAGTCCCACCCTCCAACCCTCTATCCCCTCACCCTCCTATCTGCTTTTTTTAATTTAAGATGTATCTCTGCCCCCCAATAGCTCCCCCTTTCAGTCCAATAAAAGGCTCCTTTTCTTATAACAATAAATACAATACAAAACAATAAGAACAATTAGGTCACAATTATGAAAATTGCAAGGTATAACATACATTCCCAATGACCAGTCCATATGTATTTGGCAACTGATATTAGTATTCTATTATCTACCTAGCTCAATGAATTTAAAGTTCTATACCTAATTCAATTTCCATCCTAACTTGCATTACCAACTTAAAAACATCTTCTTAGACCTAGAACATCCTTTAATTCCTAAACAACTTAAAATTTAACTGTGAGACTGTAATTATCTGGTCTTCAACCACATCAGAGACATGACAAGGATAAATATATCTGATTATACAGGAAGTGCAGAAGCAGCAGCGTCTAAGACTAAGAAATGACAGACAACTGGCTGCCTGGACAGTCCTCAATTTCTCTCAATACATCAGAGCATCTGTCTTCAGCATTTAGGCCCAGTATCTCTGACAGACATTAATTGTAAAGCAGGAGTTATGAAGGACTTGCCTACCCTGTCTTGGCAGAGCTAAGTTGTTGACTGAACTGTTTCGAATTTATGTCCTTTTCAAACAGCATCCAGATAAGTCTTTAACTTGATACACAGTCCAGATTGTCAATGCTTTAAAGCTGAGATTACAGCACAACCAGGCTCAACCCTTCTCTATTTTTGACTCTACAGTGACACAGTAGATCAAGTAAATACTTGATCATTCTTTGATCATTAATCATTTTATATTGTAAAGTCCTCATGAGAGAAAGAATTTTAATTTTGTTTTGCTGTTTAAAAATTAAGACAAAGACCTGGAGAGACTGTTCAGTACTTACAGGCACTTTCTGCTCTTCCAGATAACCCAAGTTCAGTTCCCAGCATCCACATTAGGCAGCCTACAACCTCCTATAACTCCAGCTCCAGGGAATTTTGTGCCCTCTTCTGCTCTCCCACAACACTTGCAATTATGTGCTCATACCCACACAGAGGTAAATACATGTAAAACATGATCTAAAAAATAAAAATAAATATTTTAAAAGATAACATCAAATAAAATACGTATTAGAATATCTTAAACAATTCTTTATCAATAATATAATAGCATGTACTTGGAAAAAAATCACTTCAAGCCAATCACATCTGAGCCTAAGAGTGTTAGATAGCTTTGACTATCTACTACTTAATGAATGGAGGGGAAACGATGCACACTTACATCAGTAACAGCTCTCTGTGCTGCACTGAGAGAGCTCACATGCCAATCACTTGGAGGCTGCAAATTCACAGGATCTACTCAAGAAGGTGCAACGATGCTGCCACTACAGCCACAGCCCATGCCATCCCTCAATAGGCAGGGCTAGTCTCCAAAAATGCTTTGGGGTCTTCCTTCATCGGAGCGAGAAATCTCCATACCCCCAACACTCGACTTCAGAACTGGCACTGCTGAGATGTCCTCCATTATTGAAAGGATTCTTGGAGCTGATACTTCTGTTGACATTGAAGAGAATGGGCATGTCTTTTTCTTTTTTTTTAGCATTTATTACTTCAGGTTACATCTCCATCACAGTGCCCTCTTTCTACCCCTCTCAGTCCCGCCCTCCCACCATCTACCCCCTATCCCTTCCATCCCAATCCTCTGAAGTGGAGTGTCCCTACATAACAATCCCGGCCTCAGTTCAGCATTCATATGAGGGCCAGAGCCTCCTTATACACTGGGGGCCTACAAGGCAACACCACTAGAGAAAAGTGTCTCAGTAACAGAAAAAAAGTCTACATTCATGTTCCCTTTGGTGCATTGCTTGTAGTATAGTTATCCTGTACTATATGGCTAAAATCCAATGATAAGTGAATAGATGCCATGTGCATCCTTCTGAGTATGGGTTAGCTCACTCAGGATGAGCTTCTCTAATTCCATCCATTTGGCTGCAAATTGCATGATTTCATTGTTTCTGATAGCTGAGTAGTATTCCATTGTGTAGGTGTACCACGGCTTTTTAACCCATTCTTTGGTTGAGAGACATCTGGGTTGTTTCCAGTTTCTAGCTATTACAAATAAGCTGCTATGAACATAGATGAGGAAACTTCCTTGTGATTTGGTGAGGAAATCTTTTGGCTGTATACCCAGAAGTGGTATGGCTGGGTCCTGAGGCAGAGCTATTCCAAGTTTTCTAAAATATCGCCAGACTGACCTCCATAGTGGTTGCACAAGCCTGCACTCCCACCAGCAATGAAGGAGAGTTCGCCTTTCTCCACAACCGCACCATGCATGTGCTGTCATTTGAGCTTTTGATCTTAGCCATTCTGACGGGTGTGAGATGGAATCTCAGAGTCGTGTTGAGTTGCAATTCGCTGATGATTAAGGATGCTGAGCATTTCGTCAAGTGTCTCTCAGCCTTTAGGAATTCCTCCTTTGTGAATTCTCTGTTTAGATCTTTCTCCCATTTTTTAATTGGATTGTTTGGTTTCTTGGCATTTAATTTCTTGAGTTCTTTGTAAATTTTGGATATTAGCCCTTTGTCAGATGTGGGGTTGGTGAAGATTTTTTCCCAATCTGTAGGCTGCCGTCTTGTTCGAATGACAGTGTCCTTTGCCTTACAGAAGCTTTTCAGTTTCATGAGGTCCCATTTATTGATTGTTGATCTCAGGTCCTGAGCTGTTGGTGTTCTGTTCAGGAAGTTGTCACCTGTGCCAATGAGTTCAAGGGTTTTCCCCACTTTCTCTTCTTATAGATTTAGTGTGTCAGGTCTTATGTTAAGGTCTTTGATCCACTTGGACTTAAGTTTTGTACAAGGTGATAATTATGAGTCTAATTTCATTCTTTTACATGTCGACATCCAATTGGACCAGCACCATGTGTTGAAGATGTTGTCATTCTTCCATTGTATGGTTTTGGCTTCTTTGTCAAAAAATAAGTGACCATAGGTGTTTGGGTTCATTTCTGGGTCTTCAGTTCAATTCCATTGATCCACTTGTCTTTTTCTATACCAGTACCATGCTGTTTTTATTACTATTGCTCTGTAGTACAGCTTGAAATCTGGGATGGTGATACCTCCAGATGTCTTTTTATTGTACAGTATTGATTTAGATATTCTGAGTTTTTCGTTATTCCATATGAAGTTGAGAATTGCTTTTTCCAGGTCAAAAAAAACTGTGGTGGTATTTTGAGAGGAATTGCATTGAATCTGTATATTGACATCAGACCAATCTCCCTCATGAACATAGATGCAAAAATACTTAATAAAATACTAGCAAACTGAATCCAAGAACACATCAAAAGTATCATACACCATGATCAAGTAGGCTTCATCCCAGGAATGCAGGGATGGTTCAACATACAAAAGTCCATCAACATAATTCACCATATAAACAAATTGAAAGAAAAAAAACCATATGATCATCTCACTAGATGCTGAAAAAGCATTTGACAAAATCCAACATCCCTTCATGCTAAAAGTCCTAGACAGAACAGGCATACAAGGACCATACCTAAAATTAATAAAGGCAATAATCAGCAAGCCAGTAACCAACATCAAATTAAATGTTGAGAAACTTGAAGCATTTCCTCTAAACTCAGGAACAAGACAAGGATGTCTACTTTTGCCATATCTTTTCAACATAGCCCTTGAAGTTCTTGCTAGAGCAATAAGACGGCTAAAGGAGATCAAGGGATACAAATTGGAAATGACGAAGTGAAATTATCCCTATTTGCAGATGATATGATAGTATACATAAGCAACCCAAAAAATTTCACCAGAGAACTCTCACAGTTGTTAAACACCTTCAGCAAGGTGGCTGGATACAAAATTAATTCAAAAAATTCAGAAGCCCTTCTTTATACAAAAAATAAATGGGGTGAGAAAGAAATTAGGGAAACAACACCCTTCACAATAACCACAAACAATATAAAATACCTGGGGGTAACTCTAACCAAGCAAGTGAAAGACCTGTATGACAAGAACTTCAAGTCCTTGAAGAAAGAAATTGAAGAGGCCATCAGAAGATGGAAAGATCTCCCATGCTCATGGATAGGTAGGATAAACATAATAAAAATGGCCATCCTACCAAATGCAAATTGCTCTCTTAATCCATTCTACTTAAGTATTTGTACAATCAACACCAGTAGATAATTTAAGGCTGACCACTGTGAGATTCTAAAGTACTTTGTGATTGGTTAAAAAGAGAAATCTTCTCTGAAAAAAGAGAGAAAGAGAGGTCAATTTTTCTCCACATTTCCATGTACTAAATATTATTAGACTGAAATAAAATAGTATTTAATGTAAAATTTAACTATTGAATTAGTGCAAAACCACCAAAATAGAAAAAAAAAACTAATTCTCTTACCCCTATACAGAAGACAGGATGATAGAAATATAAATTGATACATGTATAGATCGAAACAGGAAGAAAATTTCAACTATATCACCTATACACTCACATAGAAGTTTGAAAGAAAAATGACTTTCTGATCTATTCCAAGACTGACAATCTGTAATAATTTGTTCAAAGGCTTTACCACTCATTCAATGTATTTTCTTCCAATGCTTTGAGATTATGGCAGAGAAAAGTTTATTATTGGTTTCTGAATAATCAATCAATGTTAGCTACTTGGACATAAGAGTGTTTTATTGCTAGTAATGAAATTACAAATGACTGTGTAATATAGGACTACAGAGGAAGTTTATATTTATTATATGCTTCTCTTATGCAGAACAATGTCAAGTCTCTGTGTTCTGATGTATGATTACTAGTTCACCAAAAATATTTGCATATGTATATATGCTAGCTCTGATGATTAATTTTTTACTTATTTTTAAAATATTCTTTAAGAAAACCTTACTTTATTTCATTATTTCACCTCAGAACAACAATAATCAAAGTTTAACTATTTTTTTTAATGGAAGAACATAGGAACTCACTGTAAATAAAGAACTTGTATGAAAATGAAAAGAAACCTTCTGGATCAACCAACAGCAGAGCGGCAGTGTGCACACAGGCCAGTCAGAGAGACCGTGTGCGCACAGGCCAGTCATCACATTTAGCAGTTTCCAGCCCCACAAGGTCTGTCTGGCCAACAAGAAGTGCCACTTAATGTCTGTTGTGTAATGGGTTTCCATGTGAGGCAGTGATAAGGATAGGTGGCCAGCATGATTATCATTAGAAAAGTGGGGAAAACTGGTCATTCCTTCAATTTCCTCCCTCTCTCCAAAGCAAGAAAATATACTATCTAAAAATCTGTACTTTTAAAACGAACTTCATTAAGATATAACTTACAGTCAGTAAAATGGCTGCATGAGTGGCAAACTTATCACTGGGCAAGATAAATCCCTTGCTTCAACTGTAGACTTAATGCTGTCCAAAAAGGACAAAACTTGGAAGCAGATAAGTCGACAGCCTAGCTCTGCCAGGACAGGGTAGGCAAGTCCTTCATAATTCCTGCTTTACAATTAATGCCTGTCAGAGATACTGGGCCAAAATGCTGAAGATATATGCTCCAATGCATTGAGAGAAATTGGGGACTGTCCAGTCAGCCCCAATTGTCTGTCATTTCTTAGTCTTAGAAACTGCTTGTTCTGCACTTCATGTATATTCATATCCTTTTCAGGTCTCTGATGTGGTTGAAGACTAGATATTTATAGTCTCACAGTTAAGTTTTAAGTTGTTTAGGAATTAAAAGGATATTCTAGGTCTAAGAAGATGTTTTTAAGTTGGTTATGCAAGTTAAGATGGAAACTGAGTTAGGTATAGAACTTTAAACTCATTGAGATAGATAGACAACAGAATACTAATATCAGTTTCCACAGAAATGTATGTTATGCCTTATAATTTTCATAATTGTGGCCTAATTGTTCTTATTGTTTTGTGTTGTATTTATTGCTATAAGAAAAATAACCTTTTACTGGACTAAAACAGGGAGCTGTGGGGGGATAAGATACACCTTAAAATTTTTTTAAAGCAGGTGGGAGGGTGAGGGGGAAGAGAATAGGGGGTGGAGCTGGGAGGGGGAGGAGGGAGGGGACTATGATTGAGAGGCAACTTGAAGAAATAAATAATGGTTTAAAAAAAAGTACCTATTTTATTCCTGCAATCTAAACACCTTTAAAAACAATGTTCATATGGGCTGTTACTTTTGCCTTTTTATTGCTATGATAACTATTGTGAGAAAGGTAACATTTATTTCATCTTACAACTCACATTAAGAGAAGTCAGAGCAGGAACTCAAGGCAGGAACCTGGAGGCAGAAACTAAAGCAGAGATTCTAGAGGAAAGCTGCTTACTGCTTGCTCTCCAAGACTTGCTCAATCTACTTTTTTACAGAACTCAGGACCTCCAGACTGAGCTGGGCCTGCCCACATCAGTTATTAATCAAGAAAATGCCCCCACACACTTGCCTACAGGCCAATCTGATTTAAGTATTTTCTCAGTTGAAGACCTCTCCTCCCAGATGACCCCAGTTTGTCTTCATCTGGCAAAAACAAGCAAACAAACAAACAGCAAGTGGGATAGCTCAATTGGTCAAACACGTAAAAACAAGCCAGACTCCTTTATTCTAATCTAAGGGACCACATGGTAGAAAAAGAGAACCAAGTCCTACAAGCTGACCACAGCCCTACACTTGAGCCCTGGAGTGTGTGTTTGAGCCTGAGCGTACACACACACACACACACACACACACACACACACACACACACACGTAATAAAACATTTTAATGTTTCTATCAATAAATTTCCCAGTACAAACAGGATGTACAATGTTCCAACATTTGAAAAGTTTCTTAGGACCTATTGCCATCAATGCTTTACAACTTGGTATTCAGCAAATACCGAATTGTTTTCTGTTACTTGGAATTATGTTAGAATTTAAACATGAATGAGGAATAGGTCTGTTTATAAAGAAATTGGTGAAGACTAACAGAAATGTATTGCACACATCTAGGGATCAGGCGTTTATTTCTGGATGCATTTTTGTGTCTGTGCTATTCAATGTGCCAGACCACAAAACATTTGTTGTCTGCTTGGTTTAAGATACATGCACATGATTTACAAGGAGTGTCTTAGAAAGTTTTCTAACCAATATAGCACTCCTCCAGCATCCAAACTTACAATTTGCTTCTCTTAGAATATTAATCTTACTGTATTTTACAACAGTGTGGGTTGAGGACAGGATGCAAAGAGAAAAGACATGGAAAACACTGAACCTTCACCATAAACAGAAAACAAAAAGCTGCTTCTACCCTAACCTCCAACAGTATGATTTCCCTCTCTTTGTTCTGTAAGGAAAGACTTTGAAAGTACATGCTGGACCTAGAATAAAAAATATACGAGAAGTATTTTTTCTGTATTGTTTAGAATTTTATATATGTATACAATTCCCACTACAATTCCCCCATATCACTAGTATGTCCCTTGTTCAATATTTATGTCTTTCTCTTTTCCATAAACCATTAAGTCAGAAAGGAGTCCTTCATGACTCATCTAACTTTAAACAAAAACAAGAATGCAAGTAGGAAAATGTCAAACACAAGAAAAGAGGGCCAAGATTCTGTTTCTGCTCATTGATTGACTTAAGCAACTTTAACAAGATCCATCAGCTTGACTGCTGGGAATGGGCATTGTGACAACTGATTCGTTGAAATTTCCCTAGATGCTTTCATCTTAGAAGAGACTCAGAGCTAAAGATGGTAGGTAATAAGTGATGTTTTAATTAATGGTGAAGAGATCATTAAAAAGAAAGCAAGATATACAAATGGCTTTTACCATTAGTGATAACTAATACATTATTCTTAAAATTTGTAGTATTTCCCATCTTATGAAATCATGTACTAATATAAATACTGGTGAACACATACAGCATTTGTCCATGAAAAACTCCATGTCATTGGTACATATGTTTGAAAACTTTTACCTTTACCACACAGGGCATTAGATGACAGAGTCAGCAGCTGGAAAAAGATGTGAGAAAAAAAATTCAGCGCTCCACACCCAGGGCATTTTCCTATGAATTTACGATGTCATTAATTAAGTTAAGCCATCAAACAACACATTTACTTTCCTTTCTAGACTATTTTCTCAGTGGTATTTGGCAATTGTATTAGAATTACATGTTATATGAGTTGATTGAAGTCAACAAGAATAAAAAATTAAGCTTTTGAAATGAGGCTAAATGTCTTCTTTTTTTTTTTTCATTGAAATGACCATCTACTTTGAGTGTTGTTTGAACTTGTTTCTTTGATAATAGTGCAGTGTTTATCTGATCAGAATGCTAGTGTTATCCTTCACCCCTGAATGGGCAGGGTGCTTGTCCTCTAAATTTCTCTCACTTACAACACATTAGCCTCTGAGATCCTACACTCCCGTTATGTTCTAGGGCATTCCCTTTTATGTTCCATAAGGTTAAAATAAAACTATTTTGAATTTTACAAGACATAACAATTCTAAAACTTGAATTTTAAATCAAATTCTTTAGGGATTTAGAAAACTTAGAGGTTTTCATATTTCCACTGTCATAGTTCTTACTATGTCTTCAAAGAATATGTTATGATTTGAGTATGAAATGACCCTTACAGATTCATGTGTTTAAATACTTGGACACTAGCAGCTGGCAATATTTTAGGGAAGTTATGAAAGTTTATTACATATAGGCAAGTTGCAGAAGTGGGCAGACCTTGGTGGATCAATATCTACCTCTGGGGTTTCTTTCACCTTACAAATTACAATTCATCAAAAAGAAGCCAGGGCAGGACCTCAAGGCAGGAACCTGGAGGCATAAACAGAAAAACAGTCCATGGGGTATGCCACTTACTGGTTTGTGCCTCATGATTTGCTCAGACAGCTTTTTAATACAACCCAGAACCACCTTCCCCGGGAAAGCGCCTCCTACAATAAGCTGGGCCCTTCCATGTCAATTATTAATTTAAAAATTTCAAGAGACATGCCCACAGGCAAATCTGATAGAGGCAATTTCTAAACTGAGCCTCCCCCTTACCAGGTGACTCTCCTTTATGCCAAGTTAATAAAAATCAACCAGCACAGCATCCCCAATGAGAAGAAAACAAATGCAGATTTTCGAATTATAAAGAAAACAAATTCCGAGGTTATAAAGCTAAATCTGAAAGTCCCATTGACTTCAATTGAAAACCATCCTGAGACGGGCAACAAAGGCAGTGCTAAGGGCAGTGTGCCTTTCTCCACTCGTGTTTTCCGTTTAGGTGATTGTATGACATCACATGTAAATGTCAAAACCCTTCCCTCTGAAGGTGTGATGTCACAAAGGCATCAGGGATGTCTAAACAACAGGTTAGTGACAAACTAGTGCTGTAAACATCTTTCTGTGACAGCGAAAATTGTCAGTTACCAGCTGAGCAGCTCGATGTTTGCCAGGGAGCAATTTCTCCCACCCTGCGCAGAATGCCTCACAGAGGCGAGATATGCTGCGTGAGAGCTGATGTGGCGAGGGTCAGAAGGGCGCAGCGTCACACGCACTACGCCTCCCGTTCTCGGATGATTGCTTATAGAAGTGATAAAAGTGTATTATCACCTACTGAAACTACCGCCAGCATGAAAGCACGGAGATGTTTAAACATTTTGTAAGAAAAATATCAATTACAGCCTGTCTTTAAATAATTTCTCCACTTCTGAGTTTATCTCTGTGTATCTATTGATGGGTACAGTGTGTCAGTGCTGCCAGCTTATTGTTTATAAAACAATGCGCAAGGAGTGTTCCATGCCTCCAAATTCCAGTAATTAAGCACAGACAAGATTAACATTTACTTCATTTATAAACGTCCACCTGCATATACAGTGTAATATTAAATGTTCTTAAGAAAACATCTTTATAGAAAAAGAACAAAAAGACAAAGTATATATTCTTTAATTGTAAAATTAAAGATATCAAGCTTACTTTATCATTATCCAGATTAATGTAGCTTAGTTAAACTTACCAGCCAATCAAAACTAGAGATTGAAATGATTTATTGCAATCCATTAGCTACATATTCTTCATAAGACGTGCAAGTATAGATCCCTAAATGTAACTAGTTTGAAAGCAAAGAGATGGAAAAGTATATATCATCAAAATAGTTCTCAAATGGATACAAGGTCAAAATAGCAGC
>CAJQZJ010034466.1:3309286-3333508 GCA_907164525.1 Lophiomys imhausi | reverse complement strand
GTGTGTGTGTGTGTGTGTGTGTGTGTGTGTGTGTGTGTGTGTGTGTTTTGGCAAGAGGACAACTTGCAGGAGTCAGTTTCTTCCTGCCATCTTGTGTATCCAAGACATAAAACTCTGGTTTCCAGGGTTTGTGGCAAGCACTTTCACATTGAGCCCCCCTCAACAACTCCTCAATTCTCTTGAGATATTTTACAACATGCACTGTTATATCTCCACAATAGTTAGTACATGGAATTCAGTGAGGGTTTGAACTTTGCTGCCAGGTTTATGGAATTTTAACTCCCAATGCTCTGGTTATATGTTGGGTGTTAGATTCCTTTTTGTTGGGTTATATCCTTATAAAAGGAATGTCAGAAAGAGGTCTTGTCCTTCCTACCATACAAAACTACCAGGAGAAGTACGTGGTCTGGAGCCCTAAAGATAACTCTTACCAGAACCCAACTATTTTAACCCCCTAATCTCACACTTGCAAACTCCAATGAAGATCATACAGGTAGACATGACAAAATTAACATTTTATGTCACTTGGCCTAAATTTCTTAGGGGTTTGTTGACATGGATAAATTAAAAAGTAATTAATAGAGGAAAAGATCTAGAAAATATGCCAAGCATATATACCATAAGTCCTTGTCCTAGGGCCCATAATACTGTACTGTACTGTAGTTTTTTGAGGAAATAAAATCATTAGATTGGTTGATATTGTCTCATCCTGCTTCTTGTTTATGCTACATTAGTGTCTGAAATTTCAGCTTCTGTTACTTCTACCTTATATCATCTAAAATTTGAGAATGAAAGTAATTATTACTCCCTGAGGCTTAGTTATTTGCTATCATTTCACAGTAGTTTTGTATGGTTCAAATAATAAAGCCTTCACTAAAATTATCAAGTCCTGTCTCAGGAACTATTTGAAGTGATTTCTCCTAAACAGCATAAAGCTTAGCTATCACAACACCAGCAAATGAAACAAGAAAGGGCAGGTTGTCCTGCCAGCAGCACTCAGAGCAGCTGACTAGAGTGAATGAATTAGTCGATTCTGCCATTTGTGTTTCCCCAAACTGTAATAGTGCCATAGAGAAATTGGTTTTGCGTTTTCAGACATTTGCTAAGGAACTGAACAGTAACCCCAGCAGTATATAGGAACAAGTCATGCTATTTCTCCTTATAGGACTGACTGTTTAATTCAAGATTAAAGTTAATAAATTACTTTGCACCAGGCACTGTGCTGGGATCTGGGAGTAGTAAGGGCGGGCATGGGAAGGAGGGGACAAAGTCACTTGTTTCAAGAGATATCCATTCATCTTCTAGGCAGACATAGAGGAAATTTTAACACAGTAGGTATAGAGTCATGTGCAATACTGATGCTAGCAAAGATAAGAGACCTCAAACTTTTCTCTCTACCTGGAGAGAGAAAGAAATCTACCAGCGGAGACTCAGTTGAGTCTCAATTCAAATGAAAAGACATGTCAGAGATATAATTGACAGGTCACTTCCTTAGCATTCATGAGCCCCTAGGTTCAATTTCCAGTAGTGGAAGGAAAAAAAAAGCCACAAGATGGATAAGTATGGAACAGACTAGAATTCCAGGCTAAGAAAACAGTTTACATAGAGGCTCAAACATATGAAACAATTCAACTTATTCTGGGGTCTCTAAATATACAAGAATGAAATATTAAGGGAGTACACAGGAAAAACAAAGGTCAGGAGAAAATGAATGATGCTGTGGTGTTGAGAGGTCTAAAGAAGCAATATCAAGAAAACCCTTGAAAACAAAGATGAAAAACTTACTTACTCATAAAAGTCATGGGACTCCACTACAGAGTTCCTGTGGAAGAATAGGACAAAGTTTGTATTTAGAGTAAATTCTAACATCAGTATAGACGGTAAACTAGAGGCATAGCCTATCAAGTGTTAGGAAGAATTAATGTGTACTTAATGAAATAATTAAATATTCAAAGTCTTGAACTAACACCCTAATAGCACAGGAAAGAGGGAAGACACAGATGGAAATATTTGTAAATAAAGAGCAAAACTATTTGATGATTGGTTGAACTTTGGAGAGTAAAGAAAATATTCAACAATATTCAAATTCCTCCTCGAATTACTAGAAGAGGAGACAGTGTTAACCAATAACCTGGGGTAAAATGGAATACATTTCATTACTTTGGGATAATGGTTCATTCGGCAGTGAAAGTCAGGTACAAAGCATGGAGAAGATATTCAAATTAGACATATGAACCTAGAAGCCAGAAGAGATGAGATTGAAATCCTGATGAGAGATAAAAACTAAAAGCCACATAAGGTGGAGCCAACCAACAGAAGAAAACAGTGGCAACTCCCTAGGAACCTTGCAATTAAAAGATATTCGATGGGTGTGATACTGGAGGTGGAGAGAAGAGTCAGGAATTCAAGTTTAGTAAGGGCTACCTTCAACTTCAAGGCCAGTCTGGGCTGCACAGCTAGACTCTGTATGTAAAAATAAATTAATTATAAATATAAGAGATAGATAGGGCATCTTCAAAAACCTCAAGAGATCTGCAGAATATGGCATTCAAAGATGTTTTCTTAAGATTTTTTGATATCAAGACATGTCAGCTCCTGACAACACCCCATATTCTCCTCCAAGTAGAAGATGAGCATCGAAGAATCTCCAGTGGGAGATGATTGAATTGGTGGTAAGCCTTTCTCTTGGCAAGAAAAACCCCTTGCTTCAACTGTAGACAGACTGCTGTCCAAAAAGGACAAAACTTGGAAGCAGGTAAGTCGACAGCCTAGCTCTGCCAAGACATGGTAGGTAAGTTCTTCATAATTCCTGCTCTACAATCAATGTCTGTCAGAGAAACAGGGCCAAACGGCTAAAGATTGATGCTGTAATGTATGGAGAGAAAATGGGAACTGTCCAGGCAGCCACTGGTATGTCATTTCTTTGTTTTGGAAGCTGCAGGCCCTGCACTTCCTATATAATCAGATATATTTATCCCTCTCAGGTCTCTGAGGTGGTTGAATAATAGATAGCTAGAGTCTCATAGTTAAATTTTGAGTTGTTTAGGAATCAAGAGGGTATTCTGGATCTAAGAAGATATTTTTAAGCTTGTGAGGCAAGTTAGTATGAAAGCTGAGTTAGATATAGAACTTTAAACTCATGGAGATGGATAGATAGTAGAATGTTAAAGTCAGGCGCCAAATACATATGGACTGGACATTGGGAATGCATGCTAAGCCATATAACTCTCATAATTGTGGCCTATTTATTTCTGTTGTTTTGTATTGTATTTATAGTAATAAGAGAAAGAAACATTTGTTGGGCTGAAAGGGAGAGCTGTTGGGGGAAAAAGAAATACCTTAAACTAAAAAAAGGGGGGGAAGAAGATGGGAGGGTTGAGGGGGAGGAGGGTGGAAGGTTGGAACTGGAGGGGGTAGTAGGGAGGGGATTGTGATTGAGATGTAACTTGAAGAAATAAAAAATAAATTAATTAATTAATCTTTATAAATAAGTAATACGAGCTATCTAAGATAATAGTTTATATCATTAGTTTTAGGAGGTTATCCTAGTTAACTCCTATTGCTAGAATAAAGATCATAGCCCAAAATAACATGAAAAGTAAAGGGTTTATTTACCTTACAAGATGCAATCGGTCATTAAGAAAAGCCAAGGCAGGAACTCAAAACAGGGACCTAGAAAAAAAACTAAAGCAGAGACCATAAAGGAATCCATATATGTTTTGTTCTCATGTATTGCTCAGCTTGCCTGCTTCTACAACCCAGAATGATCTGACCAGAAGTAACACCTCCCACAAGAAAATTCCACCACAGACATGCCCACTGGCCAATACAATAGAGGCAATTCTTCAGCTGAGGTTTCCTCTTCCCAATTAACTAGTTTGTGTCCATGACACAAGCTAACCAACACAATCGATCTCTTGTCAACTTGACACACAAGTGTATCATTTTAAACCATAACCTTCCCCTTCTTATTTATGTTCAAGATGCTGTGCTAACATTAACATCCGTATTAGTTCTTTTCTGTTGCTGTGAATAAAAACCATGACCAAAGTCAATTTAAGGAAGGGAGTTTAATTTGGATTATAGTTCCAGAGGATTAAGAGTGCATCATGGCAAGCCAGAAGCATGACAGCAAGCAGTTCACAAGCTATGTGAACATAAACCTGAAAATCACATCTTCAAATGAAAGTACAAAGCAGAAATATAACTAAAAGTAGAGCAAAGCTGTGAACTCTCAAAGACTACCTGTAGTGACATACTTCCTACAACAAGGCCACATCTCCTAAAACCTGCCCCAGAAGCACCACCAACTGGGAACTAGATGTTCAAATCCTATGCTTGTGGCAACATCTCTCATTGAAACTACCACAGGGACATAAAACCAAACTACATCCTTAAATCTTTCTCTTTGTGTGCATGTATGCATTTTGTGAACTCATAAATGGAACTGAGTTCTCAAAATACACTGTTTTGTGGCCCCAAAAGATTACAATGTGCCTATTAAATAAAATCGACTTAGGAAAATCTAGACAGGGTAGAAAGTGTCATGGTAGTACAATAACGATTATTTCTCATAAAAAATAATTTTACACAATTTAAACTGTGACCCTTTCGATGGAAAGTATCAGAGTAAGATGCCAGGGAGGGGAGACAGGAACATCTCATGCTTTCGGCCACTTACCCCCTACATAATATGATTATCAGTACACTCCTAGACTGTCTGAATAACATGAAAGCTCATGAATACAAGTTTAACTTCCAGTTAAAGAGAGACACTAAGAGAGAATTGTATTAAGAAAGAAAGAAAGAAAGAAAGAAAGAAAGAAAGAAAGAAAGAAAGAAAGGAAGAAAGAAAGATGCAAAACAGACTAAATTGCAGTTGCTAATCTCCCAAACATTCCAATCTCTAAATTTCTTTAAACTGCCTTCTCTGGCCTGCCATTTAAAAATCTACCAGTAGGTGGAACTCTAGTATTTACTAAATCAATAATGTTTGCCTAAAGGTGGCTTTGTTTCCTGTACTATGCAATATTTTTTAAAAATCAATGCCAGTCTCCAAGAAAGAAAACTCATATTCAGTACTGTAAATCTGACCAAGAACCCATGGCTGGAGAGGTCATAGGCAAGAGGGAAAAAAACATTATTTTGTAAAACAAAGGTAATATCAAATTCCTTTTAAACACTTTTCTTTATAGCCATAGGTTAGCTCAACTCCCAGCCCTCATGGAAACATTTCTTGCAGAAGGTTGTAACTAATGTAGACATTCACAAGTAGTCAAAATGCAAGGAATGAGTGACCATTGAATGCTTAATCAAAACCATGACATCTATATTACATCCCTTCTCCCCCAGAGCTTATGGGACATTTTGGAAGAGGAACAGAAAAATGTTAACAAACAGAAGTTGGGAAGAACTGCCTCAAAACGGTGTCTTCTAAATATGACATAGCTAATACCTAATGAACTCACCACAGCAGTATTTACCTCCATAAGACCTGTACAAGATTAGATTAGACCCTTTCACCACTGAGAAGGGGATGGATTAAAAGACAGTCCCCCTCCCCTGACAGGGACTATTGTATTGAAGGAATGGTAGCTAGGAGAATGTGTGTCATTTTATTCAGTGTTGTAGAAACTAATTAGTTGCCCATACTCCAGTAAACAGTCCTCATCATGCTCATGCAAGAAATCCTAATTAAACGCAGTGAGTCACACCAAAAGAACATAGAAGTAGGAGGGAGCCTTGTTGTGGGGAAGTAGGAATGAGTCAGAGGACTATAGGCAAAAAGGACTAAATTTCATTATATACAAGTATAAATCTGTCAAAGATTAAAAGTAAGTCTTTTTTTATATACAGAAAATTTTAAAAAGGTAATTCCTTTCCAAAATTCAATGGCTTGAATTAAAAGAAAAGAAACATTATCACAAAAACCTTTAGCTATATATTTATGCACTAAGTAGAATCAATTTAAATATCTAAAAATGAAACCAGATAATTAAAGCACAATACATTCATACAAATAATATGGAACTATTACCAATTTATGTTGTAATGTTTTTAAATGTGTGTGTGTGTGTGTGTGTGTGTGTGCGTGCGCGCGCACAAGCAACAGTCCATACGTGGTGGTCAGAGTGAAACTTTTATAAGCTGATTCTCTTTACATCATGAATTTCGGGACTCAAACTCAGGTCGTCAGGCTTGTGCACCAAGCACTTTGACTCACTGGACCATCTGTTGTCCCTACTCACAGATATCTAGTGACATCTGTAAATACAGGGGTTAGGAAATACCTCAGACGTAAGCTACCTCCTGTGCAAGCATGAGGACCTGAGTGCCATGCCCAGCACTCGTGCGTCAAAGCCACAGGTGGTGTTGCAAGCTTGTAACTGCAGTGTTGGAGTGGCAAAGACAGATATATCCTTAAGATTCACTGGCCGGCCAGCCTAGCCTACTCAGCAAGCTCCAGGTAAGTTAACCTTGTCTTACAGAGCAAGGTAACATTTCCTGAGGAACAATACTCGAGGATTACACTGTCCTCTACATACATATGCAAACATGTAAACACACACACTAAAATGAAGTACAAAATTAATTGTATCGAACTTTACAAAATTGTCCATATAGAGGCCAGGCACATGGATCAACAGATGAAGTACTTCCCTTCCAAACCTGAGGACCAGAGTTCATATCTCCAGAACCCATGAAAAAAGCCAGGTGGGCACAACAGTACAGCTGTAATTCCACAGTGCGAGACGAGACATGAACTCTTTTTATGTTTATTACTTCAGGTTACATCTCCATCACAGTGCCCTCTTTCCGCATCACCCAGTCCCACCCTCCCACCCTCTACCCCCTAACCCTCCATCCCACTCCTGTGGAGTGGAGTGTCCCTACATAACAGTCCCCCGCCCCAGTTCAGCAGTCATATGAGGGCCAAGATCCTCCTCATACAATGGAGGCCTACAAGGCACCACCACTAGGGAAAAGTGTCTCATTGACAGGAAGCAAAGACTATGTTCCTGTTCCCATTGGTGCATTGGTTGTAGTATAGCTATCCTGTACTATATGGCTAAAATCTGATTATAAGTGAATAGTCTTCCATGTGCATCCTACTGAGTCTGGGTTAGCTCACTCAGGATGAACTTCTCTAGTTCCATCCATTTGTCTGCAAATTGTAGGATTTCATTGTTTCTGATAGCTGAGTAGTATTCCATTGTGTAGATGTTCCACAGTTTTTTAGTCCATTCTTCGGCTGAGGGACATCTAAGTTGTTTCCAGTTTCTAGCTATTATAAATAAGGTTGCTATGAACATAGATGAGGAAACATCCTTGTGGTTTGGTGAGAAATTATTTGGATGTATAACTAGAAGTGGTATGGTAGGTCTTGTGGTAGAGTATTCCAAGTTTTCAAAGATATCTCCAGACTGATTTCTATCGTGGTTGTACAAGCTTGCACTCCCACCAGCAATGGAAGACTGTTCCCCTTTCTCCACAACCTCACCAGCATGTGCTGTTATTTGAGCTTTTTTAAAAATAATTGTATTTATTTGTTGCTTCAGGTTACATCTCCATCAAATTGTGCTCTTTCCCCCTTTCCCAGCCTCGCCCTTCTACCCTCTACCCCCTAACCCTTCCTCTGGAGTGAAGTTTCCCTACATAACAGTCCCCACCCCAGTTCAGCAGTCATATGAGGGCCAAAAGCCTCCTCATACACTGGGGGCCTACAAGGCATTACCACCAGGGAAAAGTGTCTCATTGACAGGGAGAGAAAACTAAAACAAACAAAAAAGTCTATGTCCATGTTCCCTTTGGTGTGTTGGTTGAACTATAGATATCCTGTACTATATAGTTAAAATCTGACTATAAGTGAATAGAAGTCATGTGCATCCTTTTGAGCCTGGGATAGCTCACTCAGCATGAGCTTCTCTAGCTCCATCCATTTAGATGCAAATTGCACGATTTCATTGTTTCTGATAGCTGAGTAATATTCCATTGTGTAGATGGACCAGTTTTTTAATCCAGTCTTCGGTTGAGGGACATCTGGGTTGTTTCCAGTTTATAGCTATTACAAATAAGGCTGCTATGAACATAGATGAGGAAACTTCCTTGTGATGTGGTGAGGAGTCATTTGGATGTATACCAGAAGTGGTATGGTTGGGTCCCGAGGCAGAGCTATTCCAAGTTTTCTAAAATATAGCCAGACTGACCTCCATAGTGGTTGCACAAACCTGCACTCCCACCAGCAGTGGAGGAGGGTTCCCTTTTCTCCACACCCTCGCCAGCATGTGCTGTCATTTAGGCTTTTGATCTTAGCCATTCTGACAGGTGTGAGATGGAGTCTCAGAGTTGTCTTGAGTTGTATTTCTCTGATGATTAAGGATGGTGAGCATTTCTTCAAGTGTCTCTCAGCCATTAGGGATTCCTCCTTTGTGAATTCTCTATTAAGCTCTGTTCCCCATTTTTCTATTGGATTATTTAGTTTCTTGGCATTTAATTTCTTGAGTTCTTTGCAAATTTTGAATATTACCCCTCTGTCAGATGTGGGGTTGGTGAAGATTTTTTCCCAATCTGTGGGCTGCTGTTTTGTTAAAATGACAGTGTCTTTTGCATAACAGAAGCTTTTTGGTTTCATGAAGTCCCATTTATTGATCTTTGGTCTTAGGTCCTGAGCTTTTGGTGTTCTGTTCAGGAAGTTGTCACCTGTGCCAATGATTTCAAGGGTTTTTCCCACTTTCTCTTCTAGTAGATTTAGTGTGACCAGCCTTATGTTAAGGTCTTTGATCCACTTGGATTTAAATTTTGTGCAAGGTGATAAGTATGGGTCTAATTTCATTCTTTTACAAGTGGACATTCAGTTGGACCAGCACCATTTATTGAAGATGCTGTCCTTTTTTCATTGTGTGGTTTTGGCTTCTTGTTCAAAAATTAGGCCATAGGTATGTGGGTCCATTTCTGGGTCTTCAGTTTGATTCCACTGGTCTGTTTCTATACCAGAACCAAGCTGTTTTTACTACTATTGTTCTGTAGTACATCTTCTCTGGATTTCCTCAATGTCTGTTGTTATTTCTCCCTTTTCATTTCTGATTTTGTAGATTTGGGTTTTTCCCCTCTGCCTTTTAGTTAATTTGGCTAAGGATCTGTATATTTTGTTGATTTTCTCGAAGAACCAACTCTTGGTTTCATTGATTCTTTATATCATTCTTTTTGTTTCTAAGTTGTTGATTTCAGCCTTAAATTTGATGATTTCCTGCCTTCTGTTCCTCTTGGGAGTGTTTGCTTCTTTTTTTTTTCCAATTCACTCAGTTTAGCTGTTAATTCACTAATATGAGCTGTCACAATTTTCTTTTTGAAGGCACTTAGTGCTATGAACTTTCCTCGTAGCACAGCTTTCATCGTGTCCCATAGGTTTGGGTATGTTGTGCCTTCATTTTTGTTGGATTTTAAGAAGTCTTTGATTTCCTTCTTATTTCTTCCCTACCCAGTGGTCATCCAGTAAAGAGCTGTTCAATTTCCAGGTGTGTGTAGGCTTTCTGTTGATTCTTTTGCTATTGAAGTCCAGCTCTACTCCATGGTGGTCTGATAAGATACAAGGGGTTATTTCAATTTTCTTGTATCTGTTGAGGCTATCTTTGTGTCCAACTATATGGTCGATTTTGGAGAAGATTCCGTGAGGTGCTGAGAAGAAGGTGTTTTCTTTTTTATTTGGGTGAAATGTTCTGTAGATATCTGTTAGGTCCATTTGTTTCATGAGCTCTGTTAGACTCATTATTACTCTGTTTGGCTTCTGTCTTGATGATCTATCCATTGTTGTGAGTGGGGTGTTGAAGTCTCCCACTGCTAATGTGTGGGGATCAATGTGCGATCTAAGTTTTAGAAGAGTTTCTTTTACAAATGTAGGTGCCTTTGTATTTAGGGCATAGACGTTCAATATTGAGATGTCCTCTTGATGAATATTTCCTTTAATGAGTATGTAATGCCCTTCTCTGTCTTTTTTTATTAACTTCAGTTGGGAATCTATTTTGTTTGATATTAGGATGGCTACTCCAGCTTGCTTCCTGTGTCCATTTGCTTGGAAAGCCTTTTTCCAGCCCTTTACTCTGAGATAGTGAGGTATGAGTGAGTGATCTTTGTTAGTGAGATGTGTTTCTTGTATGCAGCAAAAGGATGGGTCTTGTTTATGGATTCAAACTGTAAGCCTGTGTCTTTTTATTGGAGAGTTGAGTCCATTGATGTTGATGGATATTAGTGACCAAGGGTTGTTATTTCCCATTATTTTGGTATAGGTGGTCATCCTGTGTTTCTTTTGGTTTAGTTGCTGTGGAGTTTTTTATTTCCTCTGTTTTCTTGGGTGTAGTTATTTTCTCTGGGTTGGAATTTTACTTCTAGGATCTTCTGTAGGGCTGGGTTTGTGGGAAGATATTGTTTAAATTTGATTTTGTCATAGAATATCTTGTTTTCTCCATCTATGTTGATAGAGAGTTTTGCTGGGTATAGTAGTCTGGCTGGGCACCTATGTTCTCTCAGGGCTTCTAGGACATCTGTCCAGGCCCTACTATCTTTTAAAGTTTCTGAGGAGAAGTCAGGTGTAATTCTGATGGGTCTGCTAATATATGTTACTTGACCTTTTTCTCTTACAGCTTTTAATATTCTTTCTTTGTCTGTACGTTTGGAGTTTCAATTACTATGTGGCGAGAGGAGTTTCTTTTCTGATCTAATCTGTTTGGTGTTCTGTAAGCCTCTTGGATTTTTACTGGCATCTCTTTCTTTAGGTTTGGGAAGTTTTCTTCTATGATTTTGTTGAAGATATTTCCTGGACCTAGGATTCAGGAGTCTTCTCTTTCCTCTATGCCTATAAATCTTAGGTTCCATCTTTTCATTGAGTCCTTGACTTCTTGGATGTTATGGGTGAGAGATTTTTTAGCTTTCTCATTTTCTTTGGATGTTGTACTGACTTCTTCCATCGAATCTTCCATGCCTGAGATCCTGTCTTCCATCTCTTGTATCCTATTTTTGATACTCATGTCTGTAGCTCCTATTCTCTTCCCTTGATTCTCCACTTCCACTCTTAATTCTAACTGTGTTTTCTTTATTGTTTCCATTTCCATTTTCATGTCTTGAATGATTTTATTCATTTTGCACATTTCCTGCTCCAATTTGCTTGTCTTTGCCTGGAAATCTTTCATTGCCCTGTCTTTTTCCTGTTCAAGTTGAGCCACTTTGGCCTGGAGCTCTCTAATGGTATTATCCATTGCTTTCACTTGTGAAATTTTGGATTCTTTGAATTCCTTCCTAGATTTAAATTCTCTTAAAAGGACTTTATCACTTTCCAGAATGTATAATTGTCATTGTTTTCATGTGTTTCAGCTGTGGTGAATTGGTCAGGGCTTGCTGTACTAGCATAATTGTATTTTATTGGAGTCATATCTCCCTGACTTCTGTTATTTCTGTTTTTTGTCTGACCTTTAGCAATTTGGTTGTTCTTAGCTGTTTGTTCCTGGTGCCTTCTGGGTTTGGTTCCAAGGGGGGCACTTTGGTGTAGCAGTCACAACACTTGGTGATCTGTAGCTTTCCACTGGCTGGATAGGGCCTTGTGTGGAGGTTCTCAGCGTGTCTCCCAGAGCTCACCCCTTCCTGTTTTGTTTCAATTGAGGACTCAGGTGAGGGGATGTGGTGGGATGTGTTTCTGTAGGTTCCTGGGATCCAACTGGTCTTCGTGCAGAAGATAGCGCAGGTTGGTAGGCCACAGATTGTTGGGTGGGGTTGTAGCTCCCCTGCAGCTTATGTGTCAGTACTGTGTTTGTGGTCCTCTCCAGCTGGTCTCAGGGGGTTCTCAGGATCAATGTGCATCTAATAGCCAGAAGCACTGTGAGATGATGCAGCCCAATCCCAGGCAAGGAGGAATGGCCCAGGATTGTTTCACTGCTCCCAAGTCAGAGCTCTCTATGTTGCATACTGAGTATTCAGCCTGCAGTGGCTCTGCTAGTATGGTGCTGTGTGCCTAGGCACAGATTCTGTGAGTTCTGGATATCCCAAGTTTGGGGGTTGAGGCTGCTCGCTGAAGTCTTGAAAGGACCCAACTCCACGTACTTAAGGTGAGTCCCTCAGCAGTGTCCCCCAGGCCAAAACTTCACTGTTCCAGCAGTGGGACTAAATATGCTTAAGCTCTGGTTTCCCGCCAGAAGGGCCAGAACTAGCAAAGGAGTCTTGTATTATATTAACCCCACAATTTGCCCAGGGCTTGGACCCTGTGGAGAACAGATCTGCCTTCCAACCCTGCCTCCAGCCTTTCTGCCACTCTCATAGCTCCACCTATGACTGTATGGAGCTGGCTTTGGAGACTGGCAATTTGGGGGCACTGCTTTCTAAGTTGCGGTAAGCTGCAGCTCTGCTGGAAGTGTATCCTGCTGCTCAGACAAGCTGCAATGTTTTTTCCCTGTGTCTGTAAAGCCAATGGAGGGGGCCTGTATGTATGTCCAACACCCCTCTGTGGAAGCACAAATTTGCTTGTGCTTTCCAAAATGCAGCTGTGGCCCTACCAGGCCATCCCGCTCCACCGGGATGTCCCGCTGCGGACCAGACCCTGACCCAGACCCGCGCACTGCTGCGCTTCCCCGCTGCTGTGCTGTGGCTCTGCTAAGAGTGTATTCTTCTCCCCTGGTTCCGCAACCTTTCGTTAAATAGTCGGTACGCCTGTGTGGAATCTGGGGGCCCAGGAGGCTTGTGAGTAACCCTGTCTGGAGTTTGGGTCTGCTTGCTGGGTAATTGAGTAGCTCTTACCCTGAGGCTCCCCTGGTGACAATTCCCAATTCCCGGATTCAGAGGCTTCTGCCTGTCTGTTTTGCTGAGAGTCCAAGAGAAGGGAGGAGAATCCTGCCCAGGGACTTTTAATAGTCCCTAGGTAGCTGGGTGAAACCCAGAATGTTAGAGTCACTCATATTGTTGCTCAGCATCTTATAACTCTGTGGATTTATGTCTGTTTTCCCCAACTTCAAAATGTGTCTGCGCAAACTGACGCCATCTTAGATCTCATTTGAGCTTTTGATCTTAGCCATTCTGACAGGTGTGAGATGGAATCTCAGAATCATCTTGAGTTGCATTTCTCTGATGATTAAGGATGGTGAGCATTTCTTCAAGTGTCTCTCAGCCATTAGGGATTCCTCCTTTGTGAATTCTGTGTTTAGCTCTGTTCCCCAATTATTGACTGTATTATTTGGTTTCTTGGCATTTAATTTCTTGAGTTCTTTGTAAATTTTGGGTATTAGCCCTCTGCCAGATGTGAAGTTGGTGAAGATCTTTTCCCAATCTGTAGGTTGCCATATTGTTCGAATGACAGTGTCTTTTGCCTTATAGAAACTTTTCAGGCTTTTCTGCCAGGAGACTTGGAAGCAGACAGATGTGTTTGAGAGCTCTGGAAGGGGGATCCAAGATGGCGGCAGCTAGCGCGGACATATTTTGATTTCGGGGTCAACAATCACAAGGCGGCAAGTGTTCCAGGATGCTGTAAAAAGGGCACGACCCCTTCTAAATCTCACCCAGCTACACAGGGACCACGGAAGATGCCTGGGCAGGACGCCCCTTCCAAATCTCAGACAGGCTAGGAAGCCTCTGGACCCGGGAATCGGGATAACCCATCCCCCCAAAAGGAGAAACCCCGGTAAGTTCCAACCTAATACCCACCTGGCAGATTCAGAAACCACGCAGAGATAATCCCCACCCTGCTGGGCACTCCCAGGTCTCACACAGACGATTATCTAATTATCTAGCGAAAGGTTGCGACCCTTGGAAGTGATCAGGAGATCCCCTGCAAAGTGCCTTCAGACAACAGATTGCAGTCTGTGACGTCACTGGCCAGTTTCCAAGCCGTGGGAGCAGCGAGGCTACTGCAGCTGAACTGCAGACTTACCCGCTATAGGAATCAACCCCGAGAAAACTGCGAGATATTTGTAATGGTCGATATCGGTCTTATGTACTAGTACAGGCCCTTCCAGCGGGGAACCAGAGCTTACTTGTGCACAGCTCCACCACCTGAATTAATTAGGTCCCCACCTGAGAGGCGGGACTGAATGACTCACCTTATAGGGTGGAGTAAGGCAACTCGAATCATACACCACAGTGCCCCCTTTGGACCCAAGTCCAGAAGACAGAAATTTCCACATGGCCAGAGGCCAGAGACAAAAAAAAAAAAAACAGAGCGAAATGTATCCAACAAAAGAAAGCAACGCTATTCCGTCCAGCCCGAACCACCTCACCACAACTGAAACACATGAAAACGATGACAATTCCACAGTATGGAAAGTCCCTTCAAGAAGAACTTAAAACTATGAAGGAATTCAAAGAAGCCACAATCTTACAAGTCAAAACAACGGATAACATCATTAAAGAGCTCCAAGCCAAGGTGACCCAGCTTGAACAGGAAAAGGATAAAGCAATGAAAGATCTCCAGACAAAAACAAGCAAACTGGAGAAGGAAATGTACAAAACGAACACTACCATTCAAGACACGAAAATAGAAATGCAAACAATAAATAAAACACAGTCAGAATTAAAAGAGGAAATGGAGAATCAAGAGAAGAGAACAGGAACTACAGATGTGAGTATGAAAAATAGAATGCAAGATATGGAAGACAGGATCTCAGGCATGGAAGATTCGATGGAAGAAATCAGTACAACATCCAAAGAAAATGAGAAGGCTAAAAAATCTCTCACCCACAACATCCAAGAAATCAAGGACTCAATGAAAAGACGGAACCTAAGAATTATAGGCATACAGGAAAGAGAAGACTCCCGACTCCATGGTCCAGGAAATATCTTCAACAAAATCATAGAAGAAAACTTCCCAAACCTAATGAAAGAGATGCCAGTAAAAATCCAAGAGGCTTACAGAACACCAAACAGATTAGATCAGAAAAGAAACTCCTCTCGCCACATAATAGAAACTCCAAATGTAGAGAAAAAAGAAAGGATATTAAAAGCTGTAAGAGAAAAAGGCCAAGTCACATACAATGGCAGACCCATCAGAATCACACCTGATTTCTCCTCAGAAACTTTAAAAGCTAGAAGGGCATGGACAGATGTCCTACAAGCCCTGAGAGAACATAGTTGCCCAGCCAGAATACTATATCCAGCTAAACTCTCTATCAACATAGAAGGAGAAAACAAGATATTCCATGACAAAATCAAATTCAAACAATATCTCCTCACAAACCCAGCCCTACAGAAGATCCTAGAAGGAAAATTCCAACACAGAGAAGATAACTACACCCAAGAAAACAGAGGAAATAGGAACCTCCACAGCAACTAAACAAAAGAGAAACACAAGAAAGCCAGCTATACCAAAATAATGGGAAATAACAACCCCTGGTCAATAATATCCATCAATATCAATGGACTCAACTCGCCAATAAAAGATACAGACTTACAGACTGGATCCGTAAACAAGACCCATCTTTTTGCTGTATACAAGAAACACACCTCACTCTTGAAGATAAACACTACCTCAGAGTAAAGGGCTGGGAAAAGGTCTTCCAAGCAAATGGACCCAGGAAACAAGCTGGAGTAGCCACCCTAATATCAAACAAAATAGACTTCCTATTGAAGTTAATAAAAAAAGACAGAGAAGGGAATTACATACTCATTAAAGGAAACATCCACCAAGAGGTCATCTCAATATTGAACATCTATGCCCCAAATACAAAGGCACCTACATTTAAAAAGAGACGCTTCTAAACCTTAAATCGCACATCGATCCAAATAGTTTAATAGTGGGAGACTTCAACACCCCACTCACAACTATGGACAGATCATCAAGACAGAAGCCAAACAGAGAAATAATGAGTCTAACAGAGATCATGAACCAAATGGACGTAACAGATATCTACAGAACATTTCACCCAAACACAAAAGAATACACCTTCTTCTCAGCACCTCACCGAATCTTCTCCAAAATCGAACATATAGTTGGACACAAAGATAGCCTCAACAGATACAAGAAAATTGACATAACCCCTTGTATCTTATCAGACCACCATGGAATAAAGCTGGAATTCAATAGCAAAAGAATCAACAGAAAGTCTACACTCACATGGAAATTGAACAACTCTTTACTAGAGGACCAATGGGTCAGGGAAGAGATAAAGAAGGAAACCAAAGACTTCTTAAAATCCAACGAAAATGAAGACAAAACATACCCAAACCTATGGGACACAATGAAAGCTGTGCTACGAGGAAAGTTCATAGCACTAATGCCTTCAAAAAGAAAATTGTGACAGCTCCTATTAGTGAATTAACAGCTAAACTGGGTGAATTGGAAAAAAAAAAAGAAGCAAACACTCCCAAGAGGAGCAGAAGGCAGGAGATCATCAAACTTAGGGCTGAAATCAACAACTTAGAAACAAAAAGAAATATACAAAGAATCAATGAAATCAAGAGTTGGTTCTTCAGGAAAATCAACAAAATAAACAAACCCTTAGCCAACTTAACTAAAAGACAGAGGGAGAAAACACAAATCAACAAAATCAGAAATGAAAAGGGAGAAATAACAACAGACATTGAGGAAATCCAGAGAATATTTGGATCCTACTTTAAAAATCCATACTCTACCAAATTTGAAAACTTAAGTTTTGGACAATTTTCTTGATAGATTCCACCTACCGAAGCTAAATAAAGATCAGATAAACAGATTAAACAGCCCTATAACCCCTAAGGAAATAGAAACAGTCATTAAAAATCTCCCAACCAAAAAAAGCCCAGGGCCAGATGGTTTTAGCACAGAATTCTACCGTAACTTCAAAGAGAAGCTAACACCCAATACTTTTCAAACACTTTCACCAAATAGAATGAGAAAGAACATTGCCAAACTCATTCTACGAGGCCACAATCACCATGATTCCTCAACCACACAAAGACCCAACAAAGAAAGAGAACTTCAGACCAATCTCCTTCATGAACATAGATGCAAAAATACTTAATAAAATACTGGCAAACCGAATTTAAGAACACATCAAAAGTATCATACACCATGATCAAGTAGGCTTCATCCCAGGGATGCAGGGATGGTTCAACATACGAAAGTCTATCAATGTCTTTCACCATATAAACAAAATGAAAGAAAAAAACCACATGATAATCTCGCTAGATGCAGAAAAACCATATGACAAAATCCAACACCCCTTCATGCTAAAAGTTCTGGAGAGAACGGGCATACAAGGGCCATACCTAGAAATAATAAAGGCAATATACAGCAGGCCAGTGGCCAACATCAAAATAAATGGCGAGAAATTTGAAGCATTTCCTCTAAACTCAGGGACAAGACAAGGATGTACACTTACACCATATCTCTTCAATATAGTACTTGAAGTTCTTGCTAGAGCAATAAGACAACTAAAGGAGATCAAGGGGATAAACATCGGAAACGAAGAGGTCAAATTATCACCGTTTGCAGATGATATGTTAGTATACATAAGCGACCACAAAAAATTCCACCAGAGAAATCTTACAGCTGATAAACACCTTCAGCAAAGTGGCTGGATACAAAATTAATTCAAAAAAATCAGAAGCCCTTTTTTATACAACAAACAAATGGGCTGAGAAAGAAATAAGGGAAATAACCCCCTTCACAATAGCCACAAACAACATAAAATACCTGGGGGTAACTCTAACCAAGCAAGAAAAGGACCTGTAAAAAAGAAGTTCAAGCCCTTGAAGAAAGAAATGCAAGAGGCGTTTAGAAGATGGAAAGATCTCCCATGCTCATGGATAGATAGGATCAACATAATAAAAATGGCCATCCTACCAAAAGCAATATATACATTCAATGCAATTCCTATCAAAATACCAACACAATTTTTATAGACTTGGAAAGAGCTAGCCTCAATTTCATATGGAACAACAAAAAGCCCAGAATAGCTAAATCAATCCTGTACAATAAAAAAATAACTGAGGTATTACCATCTCAGATTTCAAGCTATACTACAGAGCAATAGTTGTAAAAACAGCATGGTATTGATTGGTATTGGTGTAGAAACAGAGCAGTAGATCAATGGAATCGAATTGAAGATCCATAAACAGACCCACACACTTATGGCCACCTAATTTTTGACAAAGAAGCCAAAACGGCACAATGGAAGAAGGACAGCATCTTCAACAAATGGTTGTGGTCCAACTGGATGTCCATTTGTAAATAAATGAAGTTAGACCCATACTTATCACCCTGTACAAAATTTAAGTCCAAGTGGATCAAAGACTTTAACATAAGGCCAGTCACACTAAATCTACTAGAAGAAAAAGTGGGAGAAACCCTCGAACTAATTGGCACAGGTGACAACTTCCTGAACAGAACACCAACAGCTCAGGACTTGAGATCAACAATCAATAAGTGGGACCTCATGAAACTGAAAAGCTTCTGTAAGGCAAAGGACACTGTCATTCGAACAAAACGGCAGCCTACAGACTGGGAGAAAATCTTCACCAACCCCACATCTGACAGAGGGCTAATATCCAAAATCTACAAAGAACTCAAGAAATTAAATGCCAAGAAACCAAATAATCCAATCAAAAAATGGGGGACAGAGCTAAATAGAGAATTCACAAAGGAGGAATCCCTAATGGCTGAGAGACACTTGAAGAAATGCTCACCATCCATAATCATCAGAGAAATGCAACTCAAGATGACTCTGAGATTCCATCTCACACCTGTCAGAATGGCTAAGATCAAAAACTCAAATGACAACACATGCTAGCGAGGGTGTGGAGAAAGGGGTAACCTACTCCATTGCTGGTGGGATTGCAGGCTTGTGCACCCACTATGGAGTCAGCCTGGCTATATCTTAGAAAACTTGGAATAGCTCTGCCTCTGGACCCAGCCATACCACCTCTCAGTATACACCCAAATGACTCTTCACGGAATCATAAGGAAGTTTGCTCATCTATGTTTATAGCAGCCTTATTTGTAATAGCTAGAAACTGGAAACAACCCAGATGTCCCTAAACCGAAGAATGGGTCAAAAAACTGTGGTACATCTATACAATGGAATATTATTCAGCTATCAGGAAGAATGAAATTATGCAATTTGCAGCCAAATGGATGGAACTAGAAAAGCTCATCCTGAGTGAACTAACCCAGACTCAGGACACATATGGCATCTATTCACTTATAGTAGGATTTTAGCTATATAGTAGAAGGTATCGATACTACAACTAACACACCAAAGGGAACTTGGACATAGACTTCTTATTTTTAATTTTTATTCATTATTTATTTTTTATATATTAGTTATATTTTTTCTATTTTTTTAGTCTTTTTTGTCTATTTTATGCTTATTGGTTTGTTTGTTTAGTAGTCCTCTCCCAGGCAATGAGACACTTTTCACTGATGGTACTGCTTCGTAGTTCCCCATTGAATGAAGAGGCTCTTGGCCCTCATACGACCTCTCAACTGAGATGAGGGACTGTTATATAAGAACACCCTACCCCATAGAAATGGGATGGAAGGGTTAGGAGGTAAAGAAAAAAAATAAAATGTGATGTTTCGGCCTTTTACTACTAATTGTCATAAACAGTTTAGGATAATTAAAAAATGCAAACTAATGGTTATGCAAGTTGGTCATTCAGTTAGGTACTATGACAGCCTATTATAGTTACTTTCTAAGCTAATCAGAAATAAACTGGCAAGAGACAAGCAACATCTGCTTACCCTAATACAAGAGATAGATAGGGCCTCTTCAAAAACCTCAAGAGACCTGCAGAATATGGCATTCAAAGGTGTTTTCATAACTTTAGATTTTTTTATATCAAGACATATCAACTCCTGACAGCACCCCCTATTCTCCTCCAAGTAGAAGATGAGCATCGAAGAATCTCCAGTGGGAGATGATTGAATTAGTCGCAAGCCTATCTCTAGAATGCTGTCCAAAAAGGACAAAACCTGGAAGCAGGTAAGTCGACAGCCTAGCTCTGCCAAGACAGGGTAGGTAAGTCCTTGATAACCCCTGCTCTACAATCAATGTCTGTCAGAGAAGCAGGGCCAAACGACTGAAGAGCGATGCTGTAATGTATGGAGAGAAAATGGGAACTGTCCAGGCAGCCACTGGTATGTCATTTCTTAGTTTGGGAAGCTGCAAGCCCTGTACTTGCTATAAAATCAGATATATTTATCCCTCTCAGTTCTCTGAGGTGATTGAAGAACAGATAGATAAAGTCTCATAATTAAATTTTGAGTTGTTTAGGAGTCAAGAGAGTGTTATACATCTAAGAAGATACTTTTAAAATTGTGTTGCAATTAGTATGAATGTTGAGTCAGATATAGAACTTTAAACTCATGGAGATGGTTAGATAGTAGAATGTTAAAGTCAGGTACCAAATACATATGGACTGGTCATTGGGAATGTACATTAAGCCATATAACCCTCATAACTGTGGCCTAATTACCTCTGTTGTACTGTATTGTATTTATTACTATAAGAGAAAGAGCCATTTGTTGGACTGAAAGGAGAAACTGTAGGGGGAAATAAGATATACCTTAAACTTAAAAGAAAAAAAAAAAGGGAAGAGGATGGGGGTTGAGGGTGGGAGGGTGGGACTGGAGGGGGAATAGGGAGGGGACTGCGATTGAGATGTAACTTGAAGAAATAAAAAATAAAGGAAAAAAAAAGAAAAAAAGAGAAACTTTTCGGTTTCATGAGGTCCCATTTATTGATTGTTGTTCTTAGAGCCTGCACTGTTGGTGTTCTGTTCAGGAAGTTGTCACCTGTGCAGATGAGTTCGAGGGTTTTCCCCACTTTCTCTTCTAATAGATTTAGTGTGTCAGGCCTTACGTTAAGGCCTTTGATCCCTTGGACTTAAGTTTTGTGGAAGGTGATAAGTATGAGTCTAATTTCATTCTTTTACAGAGTCATGAACTCTTCCGAGCAAGCTGGCTAGGCAGGCCAGCTCAGCAAGCTCCAGATTCAGCAAGACTCTACCTCAGTATACAAGGTGGAAACAGTTGAAAAAGATACCTGATGTCACCCTCAGACCTCCATACACAAACACACACACACACTCACATTCACACTCACACATGCATAAACACATACATGCATGTGTCACATGTATAGATACACAGGGGAGAAAGAAAATTACTCATATAAAATGGAAACAACCTAACAATACCAACTTGTTGATACTGACTGAAATGACACATGGTTTTCATCATCTTTTTTGTGCCAAATTCCCTTTAAAGAACCTGATTTTCATTCAGAATAAAAAGAAGAATTTTATTTAGAATAAGGTTCACATTCTCTTATAGTCATATTTCATCAACAATAAATAAATTCTGAGTTAAAAGGTGATGTATACTCAGTGATGTTCTTACTCAAATCCTGTCCTGGGACCTGATTTTTCACATAAACATATAAGTTCAAGCCTTAAAAGACAAAAGGACCATGTACTGAGAGAAGGGTAGGGGGCTAAGAAAGTTAAAGATATATTTCCTGTGGCCAGGGTTCATTGATACACATTAGAGGAATCAGGGTAAGAAAAATAAGAAATGCAGGGGTAACAATTTTTCAGTTGTATCCATTAAGTTTCTCCATTTTTCATGTACATCTATGGCAATGTTTTTGAAATACCCAGTATTATCTCTGGGATGGGATGGAATGTGATGGGATGGGATGATAACCTTCCACACTACAAGTTCTTATGTCTCCCACCCGTGTGTGTGTGTGTGTGTGTGTGTGTGTGTGTGTGTGTGTGTGTGCATTTCTGCCAAACCTTCAAGTAGCTGTATTTCCATAAGTACTGTTAAAAAAAAATGTTTCTGCCTCCAGTGTGTTCTGCAGGCCCAGTGGAGCAGCAATGGGAAAGATAAGGATAATGGGAAAGTTTGCTGCCAGACTTCTCGAGCACTTCTCAGACACTAAGAACCCATGTCATCTAGAGGGGAAAAAAGTGAGGACATATATTCTTTCTTTGGTCCAAGTGTGATCCAATCCTGCTAATCTGCTTCCTGTCTGATCCACCCCAACCAGCCCCATTAGGTCTTTGTGTTTCTGGCAGTTTTTGCAAATTGATCCGCATTGCTTTGCTGCCTTATAAAGGCCCAAGGGAGCAGAGAAAGCCCTAGGCATCCTCACTTCTAGTCATCTTGCTTTCCTCACTTGGACTTTCTAGGCTGCCCAAGAATGTCAGGGGCAATTTCTCACCATCACAATTTCTCTCCATGAACTTTCTGAATTCCATTGACCAGTTTGCTTGGCCATGTTTAGTGTTTCTAGACATATTTTTTAATCAGGCAACTGGTAGAGGTTAACATGTTCCTAGACTCACTTTTCTACAAGGTAATACATGTTTGACTTTAATGGGGATTTAATGGAGTATCTGAGAGCCCTTCCTTAAAGCAGTGATTTCCAGGAAAGTGGGTTTTGCTCCCAATAAACCTTTCATAAATCATGGACACTGGTGTGGTTGTTCATGATTGAGTTTGGTGACTAAGGAAAAGAGGTCAGACATGTTGTTAAACAGCCACAATGCCCAGAACAGCACCTTGCAGCCACGAGCTGTCAGGTGTAGGTGAGACTGAGAAACTGCCTTAAAAAAAAAAAAATGACTGGCCAGGTAGATAAAAGCCTCTGCCAAGGTAGTAAAGGGAAATACCTTCTGGCAATTGAGAGTTAGGCCATTCTGCAGTGCACAGCTATCTGGGTCTATTGTAACTCCCAGCAACAATGGCAAAGTTCACAATCTGTCATTGTTAGTTTTCAGCATGAAAAGCTTGCTTTCAAATTACCTGGGAGTGCTCACGCCTCACTCTCACTGGGGTGACATCATCCAGACGCTGGTAAGGCTGTGGCAAGGCTGCTTCTGGGCTGTAGCTTCTCTGAAACGAGTTTGTGAGCTTTCTGGATTGCCTCAGAAAGGACATGAGACCAGAACCTCCCTGTAGCACAGGCTAGTTTGTGCCAGGCTACTTTTCTGAATCACTATTGTTGAAGTGTGCAATCAATTCACACTAAATGTGTCTGTCACAAAGGAGATCATCATGTACTTCTATAAGCAGAGCAGGCAAAATATTCCAATAGCCTTAATAGATTTGGGTGTAAATTTTGAAAAATGATACATTTTGCAAATACATTCACACATTGAGTTATTTCTTGCCCCTGAGCTGATGCTGCACATTCACACTTCAAACCTGGGGTGGAAAACCTGACAGTGCCATTTGATGTTTACATGAAAATGGACTTCAAAGACTGCTCCATGTTTGTTCCTGTTCATTCTATGAGCACAGATTTGCCACAGAATGTGATTATACCTCTGATTACCTGTGCCTATTGTCAGGGCAGTTCCATCTAAAGCTTTTTTAGGAAGTAATAATTGTCTTTTGTTGATCAGGATAATAGTGCAGAGGGCCTGCAGCACACGCGGAGCAGCCAGGCACAATACCGACAAGTAAGTGGCTTGGATAATTGAAAAACAGATCAAATCCACTGGACTTTTGTAATAAAATAAACTATGAATAGAAGACTAAAATATCCTCAATAGCTGGATGTGTATTGTTACTTTGAAGCTTCTCCCAGCTACCACCATCATGAAATCAGAGTGGACGCTAACACCCACTACTTTAAATAATTATTGGATTTTTTTCTCGTTATTTATCATTCAGACTATTCTGAACACCACCCCACTTGATGCCATAATTAGATCTCTGGTAAACCTTTTGCAAAATAAATGGTTTTGCTTTTGTAGCAGCAAGGTTTGGAAATAGGGTTCTGAAGGCAGGGAAACAACATGATCTCCATTTTATGTGCCTAGAAATTCATTTATATTTTAAATTTGGTCATGGATTTAAGAAATGATTAATGAATTGTATATTTCTAATGTACTTGGAAATTGTGACATTAATTTATACATCATTACCAATAAACAGATTGTAAACAGTTTAAAGTCCCACTAAGTGCTCAGTGAGTAAACATCACAAATGGTAACTGAGGTGAGTAGATATAAGCAAATAAATATACTTCCTTTTGCTCATCAAGCAAGATATTTATTCTTGCAAGAACTATTTATGAAAAAGAAATAAGAAAACAAAGTCAGTAGCTACCATGATACTGAATAAGACATGAACCTTGGAAGAAACAAGAAATTATATATTGTATTAGCTTATTTTTTAAAAAAGAAGATTGATTTTAGGCGTGTGTATGTGTGTGTGTGTGTGTGTGTGTGTGTGTGTGTGTGTGTGTGTGTGTGTGT
>CAJQZJ010034466.1:3294710-3309276 GCA_907164525.1 Lophiomys imhausi | reverse complement strand
TGTGTGTGTGTGTGTGTGTGTGTGTGTGTGTGTGTGTGTGTGTGTGTAAAGGCAGGTGCCTGTAAAAGCAAGGAAAGGGTTCTGATATCCTGGAGCCAGAATTGCAAGCAATGTTTAGGCCTCCAACATGGGTGCTAGGAATTGGACTCGGTTCCATTGTAAGAGCAACAAGTGCTGCTAAGTGCAGAGCCATCTCTCCAACCACTCTACTCATTCCATAAGGGAGATACTCAACACAAGAGAAATGAAGGAATTTTCATGAGTTTACACAGCTACAAGAGAAACTTTTCTCCAAATCCTTGAGAACGCTAAGGTGAAGTTTTAGTGAACTGATGTTAAGGAACTTTGGAGGGTTCTATGAGAAGCACCACAAAGGCACGCAAAATGAACTCAGTCATTTGGTGTTCAAAAGCTCTCATTACTTTAAGGTCTTCCTTTCTGATATTGAAATACCATTCATTCTGCCTGCCCCCTATTTGATCATGTCATTTTCCTTTCCTATTTAAAAAAAATCTCAATAACTCTGCATAGCCTATGGATAATAGAATAATTTCTTAGCCTGGTTTTCAAAGACTCCATCTGGCCCCAACTCATCTGTGCTCACTTGTCACCAGCACTCAACTCTGTAAAATGTTGTCTGAATCTAGAATATACCAAATATATTTTTGTCTCAGCACTTAGTCATTCCAAGTCACCTAAAAGAGCATTTACTTCTCATCTCTCTTGTCTACTTCAAGGACAAATGCAAATGCATATCCCACCCTGTTCTCACCTCTCTCACTCAGAGAGGACACTCCTAATTCTTCTCTTGGCCAAAGGATTAAGAGGTAAGGACTTGAGAGGTTTATTAGGGCATAAAGTGGAACCGTTATGGGGATCCAAGATGGCGGTGGCCCGCTTGGAGGTATTTTGATCTCGGGGGAAACAGTCAAAGGGCAGCGGGTGTTACAGGATGCTGCACAAACGGGTCTGGGGGGCTCGACACCCCTAGGCCTCACCCAACTACCCAGGGAACACTGGGGGAGTCCCTGGGCAGGACGCTCCCTCCCACTCTCGGACACACACGGAAGCCACTGAATCCGGGAATCGGGATCCCCCTCCCCCACCAGGAGAGACACATTGGGTAAGTTCAAATCTAATACCCAGCAGGAAGATTCAGACCCCACGCAGAGATAATCTCCAGCCTGCTGGGCAACCCCAGGTCTCACACAGACAATCCGGCTATCTGGTGAAAAGTTGCGACCCATGGAAGTGCACTCAGCTCAGCTGCAGAGTGCTATCAGACTGAAGATTGCAACCCACCACTGTATATGGGAGCTTAGTCGACCATGACTTCACTTGCTAGACTCCAGACCCTGGCCATGGGAATGGCAAGGCTATTGGGGGTGAAGGCAGATTTACCCACAACAGAAGCCAACCCTGGGAAACCTGTGAGGTATTTGCAAGTGCTGTATATTGGACTTTTTTACTAGTACTGGGCGGGGAACCACAGCTTACGTGTACACAGCTCCACCCCCTGGATTAGTTAGGACTCCACCTAGGAGGTGGGGCTGAATGACTCACCTTACAGGGGTGGAGTAAGGAAATTCAACTCCTACACCAAAGTGCCACCTTTTGACCCAAGTCCAGAAGACAGCTAGAAATTTCCAATGGCCAGAGGCCCCAGACCAAAGAAACACAACAGAGCAGAATGACTCCAACAAAAGAAAGCAATGCTATTTCATCCAGCCTGAACCACCTCACCACAGCTAAAACACATGAAAACGAGGACAATTCTACATTATGGAAAGTGATAGAGTCCCTACAAGAAGAACTTAAATCTATGAAGGAACTTAAAGAAGCCACAATTGCACATACGAAAGTGATGGAAAACACCACTAGAGAACTTCAGAACAAGGAGGCTCACCTTGAACAAGAAAAAGAGATGGCAATGGAAGACTTCCAGGCAAAGACGAGCAAACTGTGGCAGGAAATGTACAAAACAAATAGAATCACACAAGACATGAAAATGGAAATGGAAACAATAAAGAAAACACAGTCAGAGTTAAAAATGGAAATGAAGAATCAAGGGAAGAGAACAAGAACTATGGATTTGAGTATCAAAAATGGGATTCAAGAGATGGAAGACAGGATCTCAGGCATGGAAGATTCGATGGAAGAAATCAATACAACATCCAAAGAAAATGAAAAAGCTAAAAAAATCTCTCACCCACAATATCCAAGAACTCAAGGACTCAATGAAAAGATGGAACCTAAGAATTATAGGCATAGAGGAAAGAGAAGACTCCCGACTCCATGGTCCAGGAAATATCTTCAACAAAATCATAGAAGAAAACTTCCCAAACCTAAAGAAAGAGATGCCAATAAAAATACAAGAGGTTTACAGAACACCAAACAGATTAGATCAGAAAAGAAACTCCTCTCACCACATAATTGAAACTCCAAATATAGAGAACAAAGAAAGGATATTAAAAGCTGTAAGAGAAAAAGACCAAGTCACATACAATGGCAGACCAATCAGAATTACACCGGACTTCTCCTCAGAAACTTTAAAAGGTAGAAGGGCCTGGACAGATGTCCTAGAAGCCCTGAGAGAAAATAGGTGCCCAGCCAGACTACTATACCCAGCAAAACTCTCTATCAACATAGATGGAGAAAACAAGATATTCCATGACAAAAATAAATTTAAACAATATCTACCCACAAACCCAACCCTACAGAAGATACTAGAAAGAAAATTCCAACCCAGAGAAGATAACTACACCCAAAAAAACAGAGGAAATAGAAACTTCCACAGCAATTAAACAAAAAGAAACACAAGACAAACAGCTATACCAAAATAATGGGAAATAACAACCCCTGGTCACTAATGTCCATCAACATCAATGGACTCAACTCGTCAATAAAAAGACACAGACTTACAGGGGGGATCAGTAAACAAGACCCATCTTTATGCTGCATACAAGAAACACATCTCACTATTGAAGATAGACACTATCTCAGAGTAAAGGGCTGGGGAAAGGTTTTCCAAGCAAATGGACCTAGGAAACAAGCTGGAGTAGGACCCTAGTATCAAACAAAATAGACTTCCAATTGAAATTTAAAAAAAAAGACAGAGAAGGGCATTACATACTCGTTAAAGGAAATATTCATCAAGAGGACATCTCAATATTGAACATCTATGCCCCAAATACAACGGCAACTACATTTATACAAGAAAAGCTTCTAAAACTTAAATCGCACATCGATCCACACACTTTAATAGTGGGAGACTTCAACACCCCACTCACAACTATGGACACATCATCAAGACAGAAGCCAAACAGAGAAATAATGAGTGTAACAGAGATCATGAACCAAATGAACGTAACAGATATCTACAGAACGTTTCACCCAAACACAAAAGAATAAACCTTCTTCTCCGCACATTACGGAATCTTCTCCAAGTAAACCATATAGTTGGACACAGAGGTAACCTCAACAGATACAAGAAAATTGAAATAACCCCTTGTATCTTATCAGACCACCATGGAATAAAGCTGAACTTCAATAGCAAAAGACTCAACAGAAAGTCTACACTCACATGGAAATTGAACAACTCTTTACTAGAGGACCACTGGGTCAGGGAAGAAATAAAGAAGGAAATCAAAGACTTCTTAAAATTCAACGAAAATGAAAGCACAACATACCCAAACCTATGGGACACAATGAAAGCTGTGCTATGAGGAAAGTTCATAGCACTAAGTGCCTTCAAAAAGAACATTGTGACAGCTCATATTAGTGAATTAACAGCTAAACTGAGTGAATTGGAAAAAAAAAAGAAGCAAAAACTCCCAAGAGGAACAGAAGGCAGGAAATCATCAAATTTAGGGCTGAAATCAACAACTTAGAATCAAAAAGTATGATATAAAGAATCAATGAAACCAAGAGTTGGTTCTTCGAAAAAAATCAACAAAATATGCAGACCCTTAGCCAAATTAACTAAAAGACAGAAGGAAAAAACCCAAATCTACAAAATCAGAAATGAAAAGGGAGAAATAACAACAGACATTGAGGAAATCCAGAGAATATTTGGATCCTACTTTAAAAATCTATACTCCGCCAAATTTGAAAACTTAAGCGAAATGGACAATTTTCTTGATAGATTCCACCTACCGAAGCTAAATCAAGATCAGATAAACAGATTAAACATCCCTATAACCCCTAAGGAAATAGAAACAGTCATTAAAAATATCCCAACCAAAAAAAAGCCCAGGGCCAGATGGCTTTAGCACGGAATTCTATCAGACCTTCAAAGAGGAGCTAACACCAATACTCTTCAAACTCTTTCACCAAATAGAATCAGAAGGAACACTGCCAAACTCATTCTATGAGGCCACAGTCACCCTGATTCCTAAACCACACAAAGACCCAACAAAGAAAGAGAACTTCAAACCAATCTCCCTCATGAACATAGATGCAAAAGTACTTAATAAAATACTAGCGAACCGAATTCGAGAACACATCAAAAGTAGCATACACCGGGGAAGGAAGATGGCGGTGACCTACACAGACGCATTTTGAACGCGGGGGAAAAAAGAGCCATAAAAAACACAGAGTTATTGGGCACTGTGCAAAAACCAGAGGGGCTAGACCCCCCCCTCCCGGGAACACTCACAGCTCCCAAGGGACTGTTAAAAGTCCCAGGGCAAGGCTCTCACCCATCTCTCGCAGACACAGAAGCCACTAAACCTGGGATTCGGGAATTCCCATTTGGAGAGGCGCCTGGTATGATCAATCCCAACACACAGCAGGCAGGATCAGAGGCCACTTGGTGTTAGTTCACTAGCCTATTGGACTCCCCATGTCCTCAGGTAGAACTTATACTCACTTAAAAAATTTTGCGAGGTAGTGGAAGTTTTAGCAAGGAACAAACAGGGGGCTCAGCGGGTGGTCCGCAGCCGCTCGTGAACCGGAGGGCGGGAGGTTCAGACAGAGCACGGAAACCGGGAACACAAAGGCGGGTGGGAGGAGCCGAATCCCACGCACTCACAGCAGCTCAGCTGGGGAGTGAGCCTGGCTGGCAGGGCCAAATCCCCGCGAACCCACAGCAGGACAACTGGGGAGAGATTCAGGCGTGGGCTGGGCCAGGTATCCGCGCACCCACGGCTGAGCTGCTGGTGGGGGGGTCCACTCAGGTGGCCGGGGGATCCGGGGCACTGTGCACCCACGGCCGAGCAGCCAGGGAGGGAGAGCCGCGGCTACGCAGACAGGGAGGGAATCAGACACAGAGGCCAGGCCTGTGGCGAGAAGCCTAGTGAGAAACCAGAAATTGGGACCATAGCTGTATTCTGGAAAATCCAGACATAATAGGTGTGGAGCCAGACACTGTCAGCCTCTGTGACGACAAACAAAGTCCACAGAATCTGTGCCTGGGTAAACAGGTCCATACCATCAGAACCATTACAGGCTAATAACTCAGAGTGCAACATAGAGAAGTCTGAATTGGGAGCAGTGAAACAATTCCAGTCCATTACTCACAACCTGGGATTAGGCTGCACCAGCTCACAGTGCCTCAGATGATTAAAACCACAGTGACCCTGAAATCCCCCTGTAAGCAATGACAGATAGCCAAGTAACTCGTCCCCTGCACCAAAGCATCCACTGTGGATCCAAGCACAGAAAACGACAAGAACAGACAGCTAAACACACACAATGGCAAAGGTCAAAAAAAATAGAAATCAAGGAAATATGACACCAACAAAGCAGAATTATCCTAGCTCATCCAATTCGGATGACCTCACACCAAAAGAATCACATGAAAACTTTGACAATTCTGCCTGTGCCTGCAAGAAGATAGAGTCCCTGCAAGAAGAACGTAAATCTATGAAGGAATTCAAACAAGCCACAACTCTACAAGTCAAAACAAGGAACAACACCATTAAAGAGCTCCAAGCCAAGGTGACAGAGCTTGAACAGGAAAAGGACAAGGCTCTGAAAGATTTTCATACAAAAACAAGCAAGCTGGAGAAGGAAATGCACAAAACAAACAAAACCATACAAGACATGAAAATAGAAATAGAAACAATAAAGAAAACACAGTCAGAGTTAAAAGAGGAAGTGGAGAACCAAGGGAAGAGAACAGGAACTACGGATGTGAGTATCAACAATAGGATGCAAGAGATGGAAGACAAGATCTCAGGCATGGAAGATTCAGTGGAAGAAATCAGTACAACATCCAAAGAAAATGAGAAGGCTAAAAAATCTCTCACCCACAACATCCAAGAAATCAAGGACTCAATGAAAAGACGGAACCTAAGAATTATAGGTATAGAGGAAAGAAAGGACTCCCGACTCCAAGGTCCAGGAAATATCTTCAACAAAATCATAGAGGTAAACTTCCCAAACCTGAAAAAAGAGATGCCAATAAAAATCCAAGAGGCTTACAGAACACCAAACAGATTAGACCAGAAAAGATACTCCTCTCACCACATAATAATTGAAACTCCAAATGTACAGAACAAAGAAAGAATATTAAAAGCTGTAAGAGAAAAAGGTCAAGTCACATACAATGGCAGACCCATCATAATTACACCTGACTTCTCCTCAGAAACTTTAAAAGCTAGAAGAGACTGGTCAGATATACTACAAGTCCTGAGAGATCATAGGTGGCCAGCCAGACTACTTTACCCAGCAAAACTCTCTATCAACATAGATGGAGAAAACAAGATATTCCATGACAAAATCAAATTTAAACAATATCTACACACAAACCCAGCCCTACAGAAAATCCTACAAGGAAAATCCCAACCCAGAGAAGAAAACTCCACCCAAGAAAACAAAGGGAATAGAAAACCCCTCAGCAACTAAACCAAAAGAGACACAGGACCACCACCTATACCATACTAATGGGAAATAACAACCCCTGGTCAATAATATCCATCAACATCAATGGACTCAACTCCCCAATAAAAATACATAGGTTTACAGAGTGGATCCGCAAGCAAGACCTTTCCTTATGCTGTATACGAGAGACACATCTAACTATGAAAGTTAGACACTGCCTCAGAGTAAAGGGCTGGGAAAAGGTTTTCCAAGCAAATGGACCCAAGAAGCAAGCTGGAGTAGCCATCCTAATATCAAACAAAACAGACTTCCAACTGAAGTTAATGAAGAAAGACAAAGAAGGGCACTATATACTCATTAAAGGGAATATTCATCAAGAGGAAATCTCAATACTGATCATCTATGCCCCAAATACAAAGGCACCTACTTTCGTAAAAGAAAGACTTCTAAAACTTAAAGCGCACGTCGATCACAACACATTAGTAGTGGGAGACTTCAACACCCAACTCAAAACAATGGACAGATCATCAAGACAGAAGACAGAGAAATATTGAGTCTAACAGAGATCATGAAACAAATGGACCTAACAGATATCTACAGAACGTTTCACCCAAACACAAAGGTATACACCTTTTTCTCAGCACCCCACGGAACTTTCTCCAAAATCGACACATAGTAGGTCACAAGGATAGTGTCAATAGATACAAGAAAATTGAAATAACACCTTGTATCTTATCAGACCACCACGGAATAAAGCTGGTCTTCAACAGCAAAAGAATCAACAGAAAGCCTACACACACATGGAAATTGAACAGCTCCTTACTGGATGACCACTGGGTCAGGGAAGAAATAAAGAAGGAAATCAAAGACTTCTTAAAATCCAACGACAATGAAGACACAACATACCCAAACCTATGGGATACATTGAAAGCTGTGCTACGAGGAAAGTTCATAGCACTAAGTGCTTTCAAAAAGAAAATTGTGACAGCTCATATTAGTGAACTAACAGCTAAGCTGGGTGAATTGGAAAAAAAAGAAACAAACACTCCCAAGAAGAGCAGAAGGCAGGAAATCATCAAACTTAGGGATGAAATCAACAACTTAGAATCAAAAAGAATTATACAAAGAATCAATGAAACCAAGAGTTGGTTCTTTGAGATAATCAACAAAATAGAGAGACCCGTAGCCAAATTAACTAAAATGCAAAGGGAAAGAACCCAAATCAACAAAATCAGAAATGAAAAGGGAAAAATAACAACAGACATTGAGGAGATCCAGAAAATATTCGGGCATGACTTTAAAAATCTATATTCCAATAACTTTGAAAACCTAAGCGAAATGGACAATTTCCTCGATAAATTCCACCTACCAAACTAAATCAAAATCAGATTAACAACTTAAACAGCCCAATAACACCCAAGGAATTAGAAACAGTCATTAATAATCTCCCAACCAAAAAAAGCCCAGGGACAGATGGCTTTAGCATGGAATTCTACAGGACCTTCAAAGAGGAACTAACACCATTACTTTGCAAACTCTTCCACCACATAGAAACAGAAAGAACACTGCCAAACTCATTCTATGAGGCCACTGTCATTCTGATTCCTAAACCACACAAAGACCCAACAAAGAAAGAGAACTTCAGAACAATCTCCCTCATGATCATAGATGCAAAAATACTTAATAAAATACTAGCAAACTGAATTCAAGAACACACCAAAAGTATCATACACCATGATCAAGTAGGCTTCATCCCTGGAATGCAGGGATGGTTCAATATACGAAAGTCTATCAATGTAATTCACCACATAAACAAGTTGAAAGAAAAAAAACACATGATAATCTCGCTAGATGCAGAAAAAGCATTTGACAAAATCCAACACCCCTTCATACTAAAAGTTCTGGAGAGAACGGGCATACAAGGACCATACCTAGAAATAATAAAGGCAATATACAGCAAGCCAGTAGCCAACATCAAATTAAATGGAGAGAAGCTTGAAGCATTTCCTCTAAACTCAGGTACATGACAAGGATGTCCACTTTCACCATATCTCTTCAATATAGTACTTGAAGTCCTTGCTAGAGCAATAAGACAACTAAAGGAGATCAAAGGGATAAAAATTGGAAATGAAGAAGTCAAATAATCCCTATTCACAGATGATATGTTAGTATACATAAGCGACCCCAAAAACTCCACCAAAGAACTCTTACAGCTGATAAACAACTTCAGCAACATGGCTGGATACAAAATTAACTCAAACAATCAGAAGCCCTTCTTTATACAACAAACAAATATACCGAGAAAGAATTAAGGGAAACAACCCCCTTCACAATAGCCACAAACAACATAAAATACCTGGGGGTAACCCTAACCAAGCATGTAAAGGACCTATATAACAAGAACTTCAAGCCCCTGAAGAAAGAAATGGAAGAGGCCTTTAGAAGATGAAAAGATCTCCCATGCTCATGGATAGGTAGGATCAACATAATAAAAATGACTATCCTACCAAAAGCAATATATATATTCATTGTAATTCCTATCAAAATACCAACACAATTCTTTATAGACCTGGAAAAAGCTATTCTCAAATACATATGGAACAACAAAAAGCCCAGAATAGCTAAATCAATCCTGTACAATGAAAAAACATCTGGAGGTATCACCATACCAGATTTCAAGCTGTACTACAGAGCAACAGTAATAAAAACAGCATGGTACTGGTATAGAAACAGACCAGTGGATCAATGGAATCGAATTGAAGACCCAAACATGGACCCACACACCTATGGCCAACTAATCTTTGACAAAGAAGCCAAAACCGCACAAAGGAAGAAGGACAGCATCTTCAACAAATGGTGCTGGTCCAACTGGATGTCCACTTGCAAAAGAATGAAATTAGACCCATACCTATCACCTTGTACAAAACTTAATTCCAAGTGGATCAAAGACCTTAGCATAAGGCCGGCCACACTAAAGACACTAGAAGAAAAAGTAGGAGAAACCCTCGAACTCATTGGCACAGGTGACAACTTCCTGAACAGAACACCAATAGCTCAGGACCTGAGATCAACAATCAATAAATGGGACCTCATGAAACTGAAAAGCTTCTGTAAGGCAAAGGACACTTTCATTCGAACAAAACGGCAACCAACAGACTGGGAGAAAATCTTCACCAACCCCACATCTGATAGAGGGCTATTATCTAAAATCTACAAAGAACTCAAGAAACTAAATGCCAAGAAACGAAATATCCAATCAAAAAATGGGAGATGGAGCTAAATAGAGAATTCACAAAGGAGGAATCCCTAAGGGCTTAGAGACACCTGAAGAAATGTTCAACATCCTTAATCATCACAGAAATGCAACTCAAGACGAACCTGAGATTCCACCTAACACCTGTTAGAATGGCCAAGATAAAGAACACAAATGATAGCGCATGCTGGCGAGGGTGTGGAGAAAGGGGAACCCTACTCCATTGCTGGTGGGAATGCAGGCTTGTGCAACCACTATGGAGGTCTGTCTGGCGATATCTTAGAAATCTAGGAATAACCTTGCCTCAGGACCCAGCCATACCACTTCTGGGTATACAACCAAAGGACCCCTCAGGGAGACATAGGGAAGTCTCCTCATCTAAGTTCATAGCAGCTTTATTTGTAATAGCTAGAAACTGAACAAAACCCAGATGTCCCTCAACTGAAGAATGGATTAAAAATTGTGGTACATCTATACAATGGAATATTACTCAGCTATAAGAAACAATGAAATCATGCAATTTGCAACCAAATGGATGGATCTAGAGGAGCTCATCCTGAGTGAGCTAACCCAGTCTCAGAAGGATGCACATGGCATCTATTCACTTATAGTAGGATTTTAACTATATCGTACAGGATGTCTGTACTACAACCAACACACCATAAGGCATATGGACATAAATTTTTTTTAATTTTTTTTTCCTTCTTTTTTTCTTTTTCCTTTTCCCTTCTCTTTTTCCTCTCTTTTTTGTGGATATTCTTTGTTTTGTGGGTGTGTGTGTTTGTTGGTCTTTTTTTTTAGAATTACCCAAGTAGCAAGGAGACACCTTTCACTGGCAGTACTGCCTCGTAGGCCTCCGGAGAATGAAGAGGCTCTTGGCCCTCATATGACTCCTGATCCGTGGTGAGAGACTGTTAGGCAGGGACACTCAATCCCAGAAGAACAAGACGGAAGGGTCAGGGGGTAGAGCATGGGAGGGTGGGGCTGGGAAGCGGGAAAAGCGGACAATATGATAAGGATGTAACCTGAAGCAACAAACAAATAAATTTATTAACTAAAAAAAAAAAAAAAAGGCAGGTGGCAGGGCTGAAACACTGTGAATGGAATAGAGGATACAGCCATTCGGCCTGGTTTTGCAGACCTCCAGGTGTCGAGAAGACATGGAACTAAGGTAAAATACAAGAGAATTGTGGTATTGGCCCATGCCTTTGACTTCAGCGGAGACGGGGGGAGCACCATAGAGTTGGTGGTCTTATGTATTCTGGAGTAATACAGAGCGAGGTGGTGAGGGTGCATACTCTTGGTCCCACCATTCAAGAAGAGTACACTCTTGGTCCCAACTCCCAGCACACTGGAGAAAGAAACGGGCAGATCCTGGAGCTCAGGGTCAGCCTGATGCTGAGCAAACTCTAAATAGAGAAAGACTTCGATCCAGGAGTGGTGGAACACATAAATAGAGAAAGACTTCGATCCAGGAGTGGTGGAACACATCTTTGATCCCTTCAGATGGGAAACACAGGTCTCTGACCCCAATAATTAGAGTTCAGAGACACACACATGGGATTTGGAGGGACCTAGGTTTGGAGGCTACAAAGGACAATCTGCCTTCTCGATGCAGGCAGATTGTCCTTTGGGATCTCAAAATATATACACTAGAGCTGGTTTAGCTCCAAGGTGACAGAATGATTTCTTCTTTAACCTGGATTGAAAGATAACGCTTTGTATGTTGTTGGAAGGCCAAATTTGCTTCAGGAGAAGTACTACCTAGCTCCCCCCCCAAAAAAAAAGAGGGCAGTTGTCCCAGGGTTGGGATTGGGGCAGGGCTCTGTTCTTATCTTTCCAGGAGAATCGAAGCATCCATTAGGGGAGCCCGGGGACGGCTGGACAGCGGAAACCTCAGCAGAGAGCAGAATCAGGCACCAAGGAGGACGAGTGACCCAGTTGATTCTGCATGGCAGACTTCCTCAAAAGCTGTCTCCATCGGGGGCCTGCAACTACGGCAATCCAATGTCGCTGGGACCGTTCAGCTCTACACAATGCCCCGGCAGGAACCTCAGTGAAGCCTGCAAGATCAGCTTCTGCCTACAAACCCCTTAGTTCATCTAAACAGCTGAGAACAGAAGGACTGAACATAAAAGGAGTGTACTAACATTTTTAACCATTTTTTTCCATTTGAGTTCGGGCCCCAAACAGGTATACTACGATCCAAATCAGCAGGAAGTCACCTTAAGAGAGCGACGTCCCATGCCCAGAGGGTGGGGAAGGTGTTTCTCCACCCTTCTTTTTGGTTATTTGAAGGATAACTGAAAACTCCGATATTTAGGAGAAGAGATTACAAGCTGATAAATGGTCCTGTTTAATGGGTTTTGGAGGTTAGCCCCAGGGACTTCCTACTTTTCCTTTTCTGTATCCTTCTTCCTCTCCTATGTAGGAGTGCATAGGCTTGAGAAAAATGAGATATAGACATAGCACAGGAAGGTCCAAGAAGAAAGGGAAGATTATTGAATATGCCCCTATACCTTTGTATATTGATAAAAATTAGTAGTTTATTTTGCTAAAGTGGTATTGACCATTGTTTAATGTGCAAAAATAAGATTGCATTGGATTACATCGGTATTGATCTTAGTATATTGATACAAAATTAAGATTATAGTTGGCCACAATGGTATTGACCCTTGTATATGGACATAATATTAAGATTGTATTGGGCTACATATGCATTGATCTTTGTATATTGATACATAATTAAGAGTATATTTAACCACAATTGAATAGATCTTTGTATATTGATACAAAATTAAAGGTAACGCTTCCTAATGGTATCATACCTAGAGATACTTAAAAATAAAATGTGAAGCTCTGGCCTCTTGATACCAACTGTCTAAAACAGTCTAGGATAGTTAAGTAAAACAAACTCCTTAGTCATACAAACATGTCACCTTGTTAGCTACTATGACAGTCTATCACAGATATTCTCTAAACTACCCAGTAATCAAGTTGCTAAGAGACAAGCAACATTTGCTTATCTAAATACAAGAGATGGATAGGGCATCTTCAAAAACCCCAAGAGATCTGCAGAATATGGCATTCAAAGATGTTATCTTAAATTAAGATTTTCTTTTTGTTTTTTGATATCGAGACATATCAGCGCCTGACAGCACCCCCTATTCTACTCCAAGTAGAAGATAAGCATCGAAGAACCTCCACTGTAAGACGGTTGAATTAGTGGCAAGCCTATCTCTTGGCATGGAAAAACCCCTTGCACCAACTGCAGACAGACTGCTGTCCAAAAAGGACAAAACTTGGTAGCAGGGAAGTCGACAGCCTAACTCTGCCAAGACAGGGTAGGTAAGTCCTTCATAATCCCTGCTCTACAACAAATGTCTGTCATAGAAACAGGACCCAAAGGCTGAAGACTGATGCAGGAATGTATGGAGAGAAAATGGGAACTGTCCAGGCAGTCATTGGTATGTCCTTTCTTAGTTTTGGAAGCTGCAGGCCCTGTACTTCCTATATAAGCAGATATATTTATCCCTCTCAGGTCTCTGAGGTGGTTGAAGAATAGACAGCTAGAGTCTCATAGCTAAATTTTGATTGTTTAGGAATCAAGAGGGTGTTATAGATCTAAGAAGATACTCTTAAAAGTGTGTTGCAAGTTAGTATGAATGTTGAGTCAGATATAGACCTTTAAACACATGGAGATGGTTAGATAGTAGAATGTTAAAGTCAGGGGCCAAATATGTATAAACTGGACATTGGGAAGGTATACTGGGCCATTTAACTCTCATAAATGTGGCATATTTATATCTGTTGTTTTGTATAATACTTACTGTTATAAGAGAAGGAACCATCTGTTGGACTGAAAGGGGAAACTTCTGGGGGGAAGAGGGTGGAAGGTCGGGATAGGAAGGGGGACTAGGGAGGGGTTTGTGACTGAGATGTAACTTGAAGAAAAAAAAATAAAGTATTTATAAAAAAAAAAAGTATCATACACCATGATCAAGTAGGCTTCATCCCAGGCATGCAGCAATGGTTCAACATATGAAAGTCTATCAATGTAATTCACCATATAAACAAGATGAAAGAAAAAAACACATGATAATCTCTGTACATGCAGAAAAGGCATTTGACAAAATCCAACACCCCTTCATGCTAAAAGTTCTGGAGAGAACGGGCATACAAGGATCGTACCTAAAAATAATAAAGGCAATATACAGCAGGCCAGTGGCCAACATCAAATTACATGGACAGAAATTTGAAGCTTTTCCTCTAAAGTCAGGGACAAGACAAGGATGTACACTTACACCATATCTCTTCAATATAGTACTTGAAGTTCTTGCTAGAGCAATAAGACAACTAAAGGAGATCAAGGGGATAAATATTGGAAACGAAGAAGTCAAATTATCCCTATTTGCAGATGATATGATAGTATACATAAGCGACCCCAAAAATTCCACCAGAGAACTCTTACAGCTGATAAACACCTTC
>CAJQZJ010034466.1:3240399-3291353 GCA_907164525.1 Lophiomys imhausi | reverse complement strand
AACTCAAGTTACATCTCAATCACAGCCCCCTCCCTCCTCCTCTCCTGGTCCCATCCTCCCACCCTCTCCCCCCTCTCCCACCTCTCCTACTCCTCTGGTTGTGTCCCCACATATCAGCCCCCCTCAGTTCAGTCACATGAGGGCTAAAAGTCTTCTCTTGCCCTGGAGCCTGACATGGCAATTCCACTAGGGTAAAGTTCCCACTAAGAGGTAACAAAGTCTATGATTGAGACTGCCCCATCCCTACTTGCTAAGGGATCTACATAAGGACCAAGTTGCTTATCCTCATATTTGTTTGGGGAGGGGTCTAGGTCAAGTCTGTGCTTTTTTTTTTTTCTTCTCTTTTTGGTTAGTGTTTCAATCTCTGTAAGCCTCTAAGAGCCTGATTTCAAAACATATGGGGAGGTAGACTTAAATACCTGGGTACATTGGAGGTTGCCAATTGTCAGTTCTAACATTTGTGGTGATAACCTCCTTGTTTTACCCTTGTGAGTTTATTCTTTCTTCTTTAACATCACTAGGTTATGGTCAGGAAGGAACAGATCTATCACAGAACATTCTCCTCAGATCCATAAACCCACAACCAGGAGGTCCCCCCTTGTTCTTTCTTCCTATCTTTGAAGTCAAAACTATTCTTTTATACATAAGTTCTAGTCAGAACACACCTGTCCTAGATTGCTTTTTTGTTTCTCTGATAAAGTGCTAAAGGTGTTTAAAGGATTAAAGGGCAGGGACTCGAGGCTGGTACTAAAACAGGAATCATGAAGGAATGCTACTTAATAATTTGCTTCCCCTGGCTTGTTCAGCTACATTTCTTCTACAACCCAGGCTTGCTGCCTAGGGATGGCAATACCCACAGTTGTCTGGGACCATCTACATCAATCAGATTTTTTTCAATTTCCTAAAGACATGGCCACAGGCTAACTAATGGAAGCAATTCTTCCATTGAGATCTCCTCTTCCCAGATATGTCTAGGTTTATGTGAAGTGGGCAAAAATCTATAATACTCTTTAAAGATAAAGGGGAAAAACAAAAAGAAAAATTAAATGTCTTAACCTTAGTGTGGTTTGAATGGTTTTGTACTCCAAAATTCATGCTTAAATTTCATCCCAAATGTCACTGTATTAAGAGATTGGACTTTTAGGAGATGATTGAGTTGTTAGGACTTCTCTTTGATAGATAAGTTTTGGGAAATTCCATTCCATTGTATGGAATGGCTTGAAGGGCAAATTCTACCCTTCATTCCTTTATGCCTTTCTGATTTATTCTGTGTGAAGACATTCAAGAAGATGTCATATTGAAAAGGGCAAAAAGTTTATATTATCTGAAGAGGAACCACAGATTCACAGTGTTGTTTCAGAAGCGGAGAATACCTATGACCGGTCACCAAATCCTCGGGCATCTTGATCTTGGATATATCAGCCTAAAGAGTTTATCTCTCACTCAGAAATAAATGTCTTCTCTTTAAATAATTATTCATCGTAAGATACTTTCTGTGGCAGAACAAATGAATTAAAGAGAATTTGTTCAATTTGAATACATTCTTCAATATTTTAAATTTTTTCTCTTTTGAGAACTTCGAGCCATTCAAAGAAATAACACTTTTTTTTCCATCTACTATCTCTGCCATGAGTATTTAAGGTCTTTTCTTGACAGGAGAACATTGAGGACCTCTGAATAAGCTGAAAGATTGGAATTTTATTATTAGTGATGTAGTAAAGAAGTGTCAGAATAAGAAAGAATAGACTCTAGTCCAAAGAGGTAAAGAGCGGGAGAACAGTTAAAATTCAGAAATGAGTGTAGAGTTCTGAGAAAGCAGGTGGGGGGAAATCTGGTCTATGGGCTTTGATGAGAGGGTTAAAAGAAAACAATAGATTTAGTGTGACCGGCCTTATGTTAAGGTCTTTGATCCACTTGGACTTAATTTTTGTGAAAGGTGATAAGTATGGGTCTAATTTCACTCCTTTACAAGTGGACATCCAGTTGGACAAGCACCATTTGATGAAGATGCTGTCCTTTTTCCATTGTGCCGTTTTGGCTTCTTTGTCAAAAATTAGGTGACCATAGGTGTGTGGGTTCATTTCTGGGTATTCAATTCGATTCCATTGACTTACTGGTCTGTTTCTATAACAATACCATACTGGTTTTACTACTATTGCTCTGTAGTACAGCTTGAAATCTGGGATGGTGATACCTCCAGATGTTTTTTTTTTGTTTTGTTTTGTTTTGTTTTTTTTAATACAGGATTGCTTTAGCTATTCTGGGTTTTTTGTTGTTCCATATGAAATTGAGAATAGCTCCTTCCAGGTCTATAAAGAATTGTGTTGGTATTTTGATAGGAAATGCATTGAATCTATATATTGCTTTTGGTAGGATGGCTATTTTTATTATGTTGATCCTACCTATCCATGAGCATGGGAGATCTTTCCATCTTCTGATGGCCTCTTCAATTTCTTTCTTCAAAGACTTGAAGTTCTTGTTGTACAGGTTCTTTATTTGCTTGGTTAGAATTACCTCCAGGTATTTTATATTGTTTGTGGCTATTGTGAAGGGGGTTGTTTCCCTTATTTCTTTCTCAGCCCATTTGTTTGCTGTATAAAGAAGGGCTTCTGATTTTTTTTGAATTAATTTTGTTTCCAACCACCTTGCTGAAGGTGTTTATCAGCTGTAAAAGTTCTCTGGTGGCATTTTTGGGGTTGTTTATGTAAACTATCATATTGTCTGCAAATGGGGATAATTTGAATTCTTCCTTTCCAATTGTATCCCCTTGATCTCTTTTAGTTGTCTTATTGCTCTAGCAAGAACGTCAAGTACTATATTGAAGAGATACGGTGAAAGTGGACATCCTTGTCTTGTCCCTGAGTTTAGAGGAAATGCTTCAAGTTTCTCTCCATTTAATTTGATGTTGGCCATTGGATTGCTGTATATTGCCTTTATTATTTCTAGGTACGGTCCTTGTATGCCCGTTTCCTCCAGAACTTTTAGCATGAAGGGGTGCTGGATTTTATCAAATGCTTTTTTCAACATCTAGAGAGACGATCATGTGGTTTTTTTTTCTTTTAGCTTGTTTATATGGTTAATTACGTGGATAGACTTTTGTATGTTGACCCACCCCTGCATTTCTGGGATGAAGCCTACTAGAAGAAAAAGTGGAGAAAACCCTCGAACTTACTGGCACAGGTCACAACTTCCTGAACAGAACACCAACAGCTCAGGACCTGAGACCAACAATAAATAAATGGCACCTCATGAAACTGAAAAGCTTCTGTAAGGCAAAAGACACTGTCATTCGAACAAAATGGCAGCCTACAGACTAAGAGAAAATCTTCACCAACCCCACATCTGACAGAGGGCTAATATTCAAAATCTACAAAGAACTCAAGAAATTAAATGCCAAGAAACCAAATAATCCAATCAAAAAATGGGGGACAGAGCTAAATAGAGAATTCACAAAGGACGAATCCCTAATGGCTGAGAGACACTCAACATCCTTAATCATCAGAGAAATGCAAGTCAAGATGACTCTGAGACTCCATCTCACACCTATCAGAATGGCTAAGATCAAAAGCTCAAATGACAGCACATGCTGGCGAGGGTGTAGAGAAAGGGGAGTGCAGGCTTGTGCAACCACTATGGAGGTCAGTCTGGCGATATCTTAGAAAACTTGGAATAGCTTTGTCTCAGGACCCAGCCATGCCACTTCTGGGTATACACCCAAATGTCTCCTCACGGAATCATAAGGAAGTTTCCTCATCTATATTCATAGCAGCCTTATTTGTAATAGCTAGAAACTGGTAACAACCCAGATGTCCCTCAACTGAAGAATGGATTAAAAAACTGTGGTACATCTACACAATGGAATATTACTCAGCTATCAGAAACAATGACATTATGCAATTTGCAGCCAAATGGACGGAACTAGAGAAGCTCATCCTGAGTGAGCTAACCCAGACTCAGAAGGATGCACATGGCATCTATTCACTTATAGTAGGATTTTACCTATATAGTACAGGATATCTATACTACAGCCAACACACCAAAGGGAACATGGACATAGACTTTTTATTTTTTATTAATTTTTTTATTTTTTATTTTTTGTTTGTTTGTTTTTTAGTTTTCTCTCCCTGGCAATGAGATACTTTTCACTGGTGGTACTGCCTTGTAGGCCCCCAGTGTATGAGGAGGCTCTTGGCCCTCAAATGACTTCTGAACTGGGGTGAGGAACTGGTATGTAGGGACACTCCACTCCAGAGGAGTGGGATGGAAGGGTTATGGGGTAGAGGGTGGGAGGGTGTGACTGGGAAGCGGGGAAAGAGGACAATATGATGGAGATATAACCTGAAGCAACAAATAAACTTATTTATTAAAAAAAGAATTAAAAATGAAAACAATAGGATAAAAAGAAAAATTAAGTGCTCCCCAATGGGATTTTTCCATAAAGAAGCTTAACTGTTACATCTAGCCACCCCAGTGCGTTCATGGGTTCCAGCTACACCTCTCAGGGGTTGCTGTGAGAGATGAAGAAATACAGTGCAGGATGTGGAAACTCAAATTAAAGACTGGATGCACATGTGTGGATAGGAGGCTGGAGCATACCAGGCTGTGGACATAGAAGCAAAACATGTGCTATCAGAGTTTGGCAAGAGATTCTCAATGCCCATGCCTTCAGTATCTGAGGAAGCAGTACAGGATTGTGAGAAATACACAGCAGAACTTGCTGGAGGGTCTTGAGTGTCACTAAAAGAAAAGAAAAAGTAAGTAAGAACAGAAAGACTGGCCTTCTATGCCTCTAAAAAACAGGATAAACAAAGGCAGATGGGCTCCACACTTCCTTCAAGGGTCAGTCACCCAATGTTCTAAGCAGCCAGGCTAATTCCACAAACACAAACCTCTGACTTGAATGGAAGAAGGTGCTGAGACCAGATCATTTTGGCTGAAAGGGTAATTCACTAACAAAAAACCTCACCAGACAGACACGCTGACTTGACTTCCGTAAACTGCTGATAACTAGCAGGCAGTCCTCCACACACAGCTGAAGAGGCTGACCAAAAAGATGATCCAAGAGAGGGAGACACTGTCTTCCCAACTTGAAAAAAAAAAATGTACTCATCACTCTCATAACTCCTTGTGTTTTATTTCATTGCCTTTCTATTTTTAATTTTTAAATTATATCTTAACTTATTTTTATTATTTAGTATTGATGCCATTGTACTTTATTAGTTTGATTATTGTGTTTCAACTTGTACCTCATTAGAAAGGCTTTTATGTTTGTCCTTTCTGTCTGTAAACCTCATATACAACATTTTCCATACTGTTTTCATGCCTCTAATACATATACTATCCTTCATAGTACTTCTTCTATTTTTCGGCTTTCTTATTCTCTCCTGGGTTCACTATTTAAATATTGGTACAATTAACTCTATAAATAAATAAATAGTTTCCGCTTTCCTCTTCTGGTTCCCTAGTGCTGCTCTTTCTTAGACTTTTTACAGGACACAAATGAAGTGCCCTGTATCTTCTATTGCAAGTTCATATCAACACTGCTGTAAAATCATCATATTAGTTACTGCAGTTAGAATTACCTGTAAAAAGCAGTAGAGAACATAAGTCCAAGTAAAGGTAATGTACCACAATGATTCACAGAAAACAAAATAAACAGAAAGTAAGAAAAAGAAAAAGAAAGAGGTCATTCTCATCCAAACACATGCAAAAAACACAACAAGGAAACACAAACCATACAAGACAATAGTCAATTATGACACCTCCACAAGCTGACAACTCCTCATACTAGAAATCAAAGACAATGAGAGAGCTAAAATGCCAGAAAAATATTTCAGAACCTTGCTTTTAAAAAGTACCTATAGTCCCATAGATGACTCAAGTAAACAGTTGAAAGGAGTTGTATATTGTGGAGAGTTCTTTTCTGGACATGTCTGTTTGCAAGAGACATTCTAAATGTCTCTTATGTTTAGACACCTGTATCTTTCTCTAGGCTTGAAAATTTTTATTGTATAATGTCTAAATTAATTTAATTGTCTATGCCTTTAGACTTACCTCAAATGCTTGTTATATATCATAGAATTCTTGGTTGGTTTCTTGAACATATTCCAGAGTTCTTAGAAACTTTGCCATACTCACTAGTTGTTTCTTGACATATGTCTGAATGTATCATTCTCAACCTTGTTCTACATTCCTGAAATTCATTCTTCTGTTCAGTATTTGTCTATTGATGCTTTTCACTGTTTTTATTTGATTAATTGATTGTCTCATTTCTAGAACTCTTCTTAAGTTTTCTCCCAGCACCCTAGCTCCACACTGATTCTTTCCTGTGGTAATTTCCTTGTCTGGGTCCTAAAGTGGCTTAATAACTCCACTATAGTGTGTGTGTGTGTGTGTGTGTGTGTGTGTGTGTGTGTGTGTTACTTCCATTGTTATTATATGCTATATGTGTATTATGTAATGGTTATATTACTCCATTATATTAATACAGTAGTTCCCATCCTAAGGGTCGCAACCCCTTTAGGACTCAAAAGACCCTTTCACAGGGGTCACCTGAGACCATCAAAAGGCACAGGTATTTATTTTATGATTCATAACTGTGGCAAAATTGCAGTTGTGAAATAGCAACAAAAATAATTTTATGGTTGAGGGGTCATCACAACGTGAAGAACTGCATTAAAGTATCGCAGCATCAGGAAGGTTGAGGACCACTGTGTTAACAGGATATCATACCCAGTACATACACTCATCTCAGCATCCCTCTCTAAAGTAGATCACGTCTCACATCTAACCAAGTCTTAACAAATACAAAAAATTGATGTTTTTCTTCTTATATAATCGGATTATGTTTAAATAAGACTAAAATTCAATAACAATACATGCCAAAAAATCTACACAAATAGTAATGAATCAGTGAGTTCAGGAGAAATGAGTAAAGAAATTTTTAAATTCATAGAATAAAATGGTTGTGACTAATCAGAGCCTCTGAGACACAGCAAGAAAGTTCATGGCTATAAATGTTAACATGAAATAAAGTCAGAGAGGCTAAAGAGATGTCTCAGTGGTTAAGAACACAGGTTACTCTTTCAGAGGACTGAGATTTATTTCCCAGGACTCATATGGAGGCTTACCACCATCTGCAACTCCAGTTCCGGGAATCTTCTTCTCTCTTCTGGCCTTCCCAGGCCTCAGGCACATACATACCATACATTCAGACAATTGTGCAAACATGTAAGTAATTTTAATTCAATTTTAAAATCAGAAACATCAAATAAATATATCCAAATCTTAGAAGAGCAATAGTAAGCCAACAGTATGCAGCAAGAAATAATAAATATCAGCTCATAAATTATGCAGAAGATGTTTTTAAAAATGATATAATCATTGAAATAAAGAGTTGGTTCTCCAGGGCTGGAAAGATGGGTTATGGTTAAGAGTGCTGGATGCTCTTCCAGAGGACTCAAGTTCAATTCCAAGTACATACACGTCAGTTCACAAATATCTGTAACTCCAGTCCCAGGGTATCCTAGGGCACCAGACACCCATGAGGTGTACAGACACACATGCAAATAGAAATCCCATACACATAAAATAAATCAATAAACTTTTAGAAGATAATAAAATAAATCTTTTTAAAAATGGGTTGCTTCTTTTTAAAAAATCAGCAAATGTTTAGCCAAACTAATGAAAAGAAGAAACCCCAAATTAATAAAATTAGAGGTGAAGGGAAGGGCCCCAAATAGATACCAATGAAATCCAGAGAATGGCTGGGAAATATAAAAACATATTCCCAAAATGTGTGGAAGAAATTGATACATTTTTAAAAATACATTACCTCACAAATTAAATCAAGAGGATATAGGCAATGTAAACCAGGTATTTGGCAAGCAACTACTAAAATATCTCCCAACAAAGAAGCACAGATTCACCACCAACTTCTACCATACCTTTAAAGAAAAATTATGCCATGCTGCTTAAAGAGCTCTGTCTCACTTAAATAGAAAGAAAACCATCAGAATTATTCCCAAAGATAGTTACCCAGAGTGGGTATGTCCAATCTGCTGCTCAGGACAGTCATGAATGTGGCCCAACACATTTGTAGATCACAGTTTCATGCTGAAATGTCAAAAGATTAGACACCTCTTCCCTAATGCCAACACCAAACAAAGGCATTCACAAAGAAAAAAATCTGAAACAGTTTTCTGGATTAACATAGATGCAAAAATTCATATCTGGGTCAGTGGCTCTGCAGTAACAGGATTTGTTACCACCAAAATCCCTGGTCTGGGCTGTCCCCTGGGGACATGTTGAACACTGAAGGCTGTGTAGAACTGACCTCATCCCTCACCTGGGCATCTTGGGAGAGGTGGCAGTGTACATATGAGAGCAAGAGAACTGATGCTTCCCTTAATATTCATGCAGTACGCAGGAGTGTGGCTCAGCACACTGCAGGATTTGCAGGTGAGCGTCCCTAAGGATATGCACATGGGAGAACTGGCCCTACCACTCATCTCCAGTGTGATGGTGTGAAGGATAAGCTTCTTCCCCCCTCACCACCTGCAGCAGGTGAGAGACCTGGCCCTTGGATCATGAAAACAGGAGAGCTGTCCCTGCCCCCTCACCAGCAGCAGCACTCAGGAGAGCAGGCCCTGCACCTTGCCTGGGCAGCACAGTAGAGTTGGCCTTGGTGGCAGTGGTGCAGCTGGCTCACGAGTGTGAACATGGGAGAACTGGTCCACCACTTGTCTGTAGTGTGGTAACACAGGCAAAGCAGAGATGCCCCTTCACCCCTTGCCACCTATGTAAGCAGGAAAGTTGGGGTCATGAGAGTGGGAGAACTGTTCATGACATTTACTGGCTGCAACACTTGGGAGAGTGAACCCTGTACCTCACCTAGGCAATAGGATAGAACTGGTCCTATTTGCAGGGTGGGGGGGTTGCTAGTGAGCCCGCCTCAAGAGCATGTGAAAGGGAGAGCCAGTGGGCTGATCATCTCAGATACCTCTCCAGTCCAGATCCAGGCTTTGAATTGGCCCACCCCAACATCTATCCCATCAATGAGCTAGCTGCTAGAATGCATGAAGCGCCCAGTCCTATGGATCCATAACTACAGGATCTCCATGACACGGGGAAACAAGATATGTGAGAGGAGTCCCAGTGAGGGATCCAGTATGGATGGAGTAGCAGAAACCAGAAGCCTTGTACTAGACCAAGGAGTCATTGTAATAAATTTTTCCAAGCAAAGAAATGTGGACAAATGAGAATACTGTGGGACATACTGTGACACACTATAGCTTCTACAATAAGATTTTTTTTCTCTGTTGGATGTGAGGCTACAGGAATGGAAAGTGGATATGAGGGAATGGGGGGGGGATGAGTGGGATTGGGGTGCATGATGTGAAATTCACAAAGAACCAATAAAAGTTTTTAAAACGAAAATGTCATTTATATTTTAGATAAATATATTATTTATATATTAGATATGTATATATATATATACATTGGATTTATCAGCTTGAACAAACAAAAATTATGACATTTGCAAGAAAGAAGGGATTAACAATCATCTTGTTAATCTAAATAAGTTAGATTTATAAAAACAAAATATATTTTCTTTAATATGTAGAATCTAGTGTGTGTGTGTGTGTGTGTGTGTGTGTGTGTGTGTGTGTTGAAAAATGTGGGGAAACATTAAGAGAGTGGAAGAACAGAAGAGAGAAGGAGGGAGAACAGGAAAGTATATGAGGAAATGAAAGAAAATAAGTTTTCTCTCATATGTGGAATCCATATTGTTATATGGAGGTTGCAACATGAAAATAGACTACATAAAGTGGAGGAAGGAACCAGAAAGAACAGGGTAGAAGGGAAAGAAGAGTGTAGGGGCAAGTTTGGGAAAGGTACAATGATACAATTATGAAAATATCATGATGAAATCTATTATTTTATACACCAACTAAAACTTACTAGAATAACAAAAAATCAAAATTACAAGGAATATTTCCATGTTCTGGATTGAGACTACTTTCCACAATACTTTAATATGTAGAGAGCTGTTGGTTCTCCATGTCAATCATACTTAAAAATTGACAAATTGTATCCTGTAAAAAGACAATGACACGGAATTGTATGGAGTGAGAAATTGCTCTTCTGTGTACAGAAACGCCAGTGGTCCAGTCCCATCAGGACGAAATAATGGCCCAAAGTACCAGAGGAAGACCAGGACTCCACGAAAAATTCAGCAGAAAAGATCAGGTTATATGCTTCTGGGAGAAGCATATATTTTATTTGATTCTGCTTATTTTAGTTGCATATTTCTTGCAGTGCTCAGAAGACCCACCCCACCAGCCACACAAACAGGCAAGTGCATCAAGAATTTATTGATGTTTGATATGGGTATTACACTGGCACTCGTGTGTCAGAGAACTTCATTTCTTGTAATGAATGACTTTTCTAAGTGAGTCGTGATCTGTTTTCGTGATGTCCTAACCAGAACTGAAGGCTATCTTGATCCCTAGGAATATCATTTACCTATTATGTCTCTCTCCTTTTGTGAGGTGGACTTAATTTCCTAATAAGACTAAAAGCTTTTAAACTCACTGAGAATGCTCGGCTATGATAAGACTGGGTTAAATTTTTGGCTGCTTCATGCAGGACACATTAATTGAGCAGTTCCGTTTCTATTTCCTTATCTGTGAAATGGGAATAATGCACATCCTTCACAGATCCATGAAAACTAAGCAAATTCCCATGAAAGTACCTTCCACGGTCCCTGCCACATAAGTATCCAGTATCTGGTCTGTTTTCTCTTCTAAAAGGAGCTTTTAATGAGTAAAGCAATAAAAGCCAAAATTAGTATTCACATCATGTCAGATTTTGTCCAAAGCATGTGTCCCTATTTGCTTATCCATGTGTTGGTTCCTCACAATACTAATTAGGTCACATCAAATGTATTGTAATTAACCATGGCACTTGTGCAGGCTTACATTTTCACACAGAGAAACTGAAAATTAATTAATAACTAGCAATTTTGACAATTATGGTCAGTTAATTTGTCAGCAATAAACTATGACATATATGCTTTCTTCTTAAAAATATAAAATATTTAAAAGTTTGACAGGCAAATAACTAGGGAGCTCACACAAATTTTTGGTCTTGAATATCTATTTAATTTTTATCATATTTTTGTATTGTATTTTTATTATTTAAAAGAATTTTAATCTTCCCCTCCCCTGGTCCTTCCACATTCTTACCCTCTCCTTACCCACCCAACTTTAAGTTCCTTCTCAAAAGAAGCAAAACAAAAACAAAATAAAACCTCAATGCAACAACAAAACCAAGAAAATACTACTCTCTCCAAACAAGCAAACAAACAAACAAAACAAAAAGACACCAAATAAAAGCACCCAAAAACCTGTGGAGTCCATTATACCTTAGTCCACAACTGCTGAACATGAGACCTGCCCTGGAGTGGTTGATATACCCAGTGTCACTCTATTAGAGAAAACTTATTTTCCCTTTCCCAGCAGGTATAAGTGACAGTTCAGTTGTTAACCTGTACCCTAGGTGCTAGGTTTCCATTAATTCATTCATTCATTCATTTATTCATTTTTTAAACATAATAAAATAAAATATAGTTTAAAAAAAAACATCACATTGAAGTTGAACAAGACAAACCAGCACAAGGAAAAGAGAGGAAGAGAAGTTACAAAAATCAGAGACCCTCTTGTTTGCATATGCAGAAATACCATAGAAATACTAAACTGGAAGCCATAATACATATGCAGAGGACCTGTTGTAGACCAGTGCAGGACCAATGCAATAATCACATTAAATGCAAATAGCCAAAGCCCCAACTAAAAGCAGAAATTGTCAAATTAGTTTTTAAATTAAGACCCAAGTATGTGCTGCTGATTTAAAAAAAAAAAAACTTCAAATAAATGACACAAGTAGATAAAAAGTAAAACCATGGAAATTATATATCATGACAACCCTAGTTATCATGAAGCTGGTACAGCCATTTTAATATCAAAGCAAATCCAAAGATTACCAATGATAAAGAGGATTATTTCAGAACTCTATTGTGATCAACTGACACAGATGATATTAGAATAGAAAATTTCTGAGTATTTGAGCAGATAACAATGATTTCAGATTACACTAAGCAGAAAGATGATGAAAGTACAAAGAGAAATAGACAAACCCACAATTTTGAAGTGAGAAACTTCAAAACCTTTAAAAATAAGTAAGGGAAGTTTTTTAGCTGTAGCAAACAACTTGACCTGTTTGACACTCATGAAACACTCTACCAAGCAATAGAGCATCACACTTTCATTTTAAGTGAGTTTAGAACTTTTACCAAGATAAACCATAATCAGGGCCATAACACAATTATCTCACAAAATAAAAGAACTCAAATGAAACAAAATATGTTCTTCATGCATAATGAGATTAATAATAAATTAATAAAAGAAAAACAAAACTCTCTAAATCCTTGAAAGGTAAATATTATACTTCTAAACTATCCATAGATCAAAGGAAATAAATCAGCCAGGAAATGAAAATTATTTTAAACTAATATGTAGGTGATTGTTTAAAGCAACAAATACAGTCTCTGCCTTAAGAAATGGAAAAATAAGGATGAGTTAAAACTTCATTAAGTGGAAGAAATGAATAAAATCAGAGCAGAAATGTATATCAAACAAAGCAAAAAGTAGCAGAGGAAATTGGTGAAACCTATGACTGAATCTTGAGCATATATTTTAAAAATTAATAAACTTCCATCCATACTTCTTAGTAACATAAAGAATGAGAATGGGAATCAGGACTGAAGTCACTACAAATTCTATGGATATTAAAAAACAAAAAGAGTACAGTCATCTCTCAGTATCACAGCCAATTGGTTTCAGGATACTCATAGATAACAATATTTTCAGGTGCTTGAGTTTGTTGCAAAAAAAAATTCCCCAATGTATTTAAGCAATATGCACCCTTCTTTGGATTTTTTATTTATATGCATTGTATATAGCAATGAATTTCACAAATCATTTTCATACAAGTATGCTATATTATAAAGTTTGATCATATTCATTTGGTCATATTCATCCTCTCGTACTCCCCTTTACCTCCACCAACTCCCTTTTTTATCTTCATTCCTACCCATAATTTTCCTTACTTTCATGGAATGTGTACATAATGATGTTATGTGTCTACAGAAAGATCCAACATGTGTCTTTCTGTCTGATGTGCTTCACTTTATATGATAAGCTCGATTTCATCTACTGCCACAAATGGCATAATTGCTGCCACGCTGATTTCAGGTGGCTAGAGGCTGGAAAGATAAATCAGTAGTTAAGAATGATTACCATTCTTCAAAGGACCCAGGTTTGGTTCTCAGCCCTCATATCATATGGTTTACAACCATCTGTAACTCTGGCTTCAGAAGATCTGGCACCAATTCCTGCCTCTACAGGCATCTGTATGTACATGTTGCACATAAACTCATGCAGGCACACATAGATACACATAAAATAGTAAATGAACAAATATTTTCATCATATGGTTGTAGCTGTGTTGGTTAACATCAGGGTCCTGTATATGAGTGTCTGGTTTTGCCCTAGTGTCATGTTCTTTGTTACTATGTTGTGATGGCTGGTATTATGCCAACTTGACACACAAACTAGAGTTATCTGAAATGAAGAAAACTTAATTGAGAAAATGCCTCCATAAGACCAAGCTATGATGCATTTTCTTAATTAGTGATTGATAGGGAAGAGCTCAGCCATTGTGGGTAGTTCTATCCCTGGGCTGGTGGTCCGGGGTCCTATAAAAAAGCAGGCTAAGCAAACCAGGGGAAGCAATCTAGTAAGCATCACTCCTTAATGTCCTCTCCATCAACTTCTGCCTCCAGATTCCTTCCCTGTTTGAGTTACTGTCCTGACTTCCTTTGGTGATGAACAGCAATCCTCCTATACACAAATGACAAATACATTGAAAAAGAAATCGGGGGGGGGGGAATACCCTTCACAATAGCCACAAATAATATAAAATATCTTTGTGTAACTCTATCCAAGTAGGTGATAGTCCTGTATGACAAGAACTTCAAGTCTTTGAAGAAAGAAATTGAAAAAGATATCAGAAGATGAAAAGATGTTTCCATGCTCTTGGATCGGTAGAATTAATATAGCAAAAATGTCCATCTTACCAAAAGCAATCTACAGATTCAATCCAATACTCATCAAAATTCCAACACAATACTTTACAGACTTTGAAAGAACAATTCTTAACTTCATATGTAAAAATAAAGAACCCAGGATGGCTAAGACAATCCTGTATAATAAAAGAACTTCTGGAGGTATCACCATCCCTGATCTCAAGCTGTACTACAGACCAAAGTAATAAGGAAGATGCATAACCGAAAAAGTACACTAAAGCATAGATAGTAACTCATGTAAGTTGTATCACTGCAGCTCTGGTAGCTTGAAGGCAGATCTACCAATAGCAGTCTCCTCTTCCGCAGCAATAGTTTATGGCTTGGGTGACCTTGAAGATGAGCCTTGAGAATCATGGAACTTTCTGAATTTCCTGGGTATAATTAGCCACTTTCTTTCTCTAAGAAAGATATTTCAACTCAGATGAAATAGATACATAGCACCTGCCCCTTCCCCCCAACTCTTACTTTATTTAAGCCCCCTCTTCCTCAATGTTGCTTCTATCTTAAATGGAATTATGCAGATATGTAATAAGTGTGTGTGTGTGTGTGTGTGTGTGTGTGTGTGTGTGTGTGTGTGTGTGATATTTGGGCCACTTTACCAATGCAAGAGTCTCTTATATTCAGTAGCCTTACCAATATGGCCCTCCCCTCCCTTTGGCCTTCACCACCAGTGACAAACAGGAGATCTGGCCCTGATGGGGTCACAAGAGCAGGAGAGTTGTCCTTTCCCCTCATATGCTACAGCACTCAAGAAAGCAGGCCCAGCACCTTGCCTGAGTAGCACACTACAGCTGGCCCTGGATGTGGGGGTTGTGGATGAGCCAGCTCTGAGGGAGTAAGTGTGGGAGAGCCAGCCCTGCCTTTTGGGTGCTTTGTGGTGTTGATGAGGGATAGATCCCCTTTACTCTCTTCCCCTAGCCATAGGTAGTAGATGGGAGAATTGACCCTGATGGGGTCATTAAAGTAGGAGAGAAGATCCAACCCCTTACTTGCTGCAGCACTCTGGAAAGAGGTCCTGCAATTGGATGTTGCAGGCCCAGAACCAGGGCTTTGAGTTGGCCCACCCATGGATGAAGTCACGGAGTGCATGAAGAGGCCAGTTCCACAGACCCAAAACTACAGGATCTCCATAACACATGACAATAACAGCATATTTGAGGGGAGTCCCAGTGAGGGAGGTTCCAGTATTGACAAAGCAGCAGAAACCAGAGGCCTCATACTAGACCAAGGAGTTATTACAATGAACATTCATAAGTAAAAACATGAGAACAAAGGGGAATATTGTGGCACACACTGAGACACACAACAGCTTCCACAATGAGATTTTTTTTATGTGTAGATTCAGTCTGAGGAGAGATGGGGAGGCTAGGGAACTGGGAGCAGGATGTGAAATTCACAAAATAAAAAAAAAACAATAAACAGAAAAAAAATTTAAAGGGTCACTTATTTTCAGTAGCTTTACCAATTATGACTCTCACTAGTTACTACTGCCCACTGAAAAACAAATAAATCAATCAAATAATGTCTCCCCATGCCTAAAGTAATGTATGGCTATAAATATAAATACCTAGAAATCAATTTGAAAGCATATCACACCTACTTAACAATACAATACCAGTTTCTTCCCCACTGGGACATATGATCTTTCCAGGCATGGGAGTTTTCCCTAGATTATAGTACTAAACTTGAGTGTCCTCCTATGGAGCAGTCCTTAAATCTATCAGAAAGAAACCTATTACAGTTGTGCCACTATTATACTAGCAGGTACATACTTTTTGGCATGTTGGTGGTATAGTATACAGGATTCTTAACTAAGCAACCTGCATAACATTTTTTGGACTTCAAAAGCCAACTAACTAGTCTCATAATTAAATTTTGAGTTGTTTAGGAGTTAAGAGGGTGTTCTGGATCTAAGAAGATGTTTTTAAGATGGTGATACAAGTTAGGATGTAAGCTGAGTTGGATAAAGAACTTTAAACTCATGGAGATGGATGCATAGAAGAATGTTAAAGTCAGTTGCTAAATATGTATGGACTGGACATTGGGAATGTATGCTGTCTTATAATTTTCACAATAGTGGCCTAATTTTTTTGTTGTTTAGTATTGTATTTGTTGTTATAAGAGAAAGAGCCATTTGTTGGACTGAAAGGGGGAGCTGCTGGGAGGAAAATGATATACCTTAAGCTTTAAAAAAAAAAGGGGAAGCAGATGTGAGGGGTGTGAGGGGAAGAGGGTGGGAGGGTAGAACCAGAGAAGGAGTGGGAGGGGATTGTGACTGAAATGTAACTTGAAGAAATAAAAATATTTTTAAACGTATTGCATAGTTATGCAATGGGCAAATTAAACTCATGTTTTTATCCTAAAGAACACAAAAGAGGGAGATCCAAGATGGTGCCAACCATAGAGCAGTGTATCTGAGTAGTAGGTGAATGAGATTAGTCACTGTGGAGTGAATTTGATGTCCCTTAGCCTACAGTGAAACACAGATGGTGTCTGAATTCCCACGGTGAACATTGAGACTGGTCACCAGGTAAAACAGCCCACACAGTTCCCGGGAACACCACCCTGAGATCAGCCAGCTCCATCACCAGTCTGGAGAGGAGCTCCAGCTAGAGGAGATCTAGCCCAGGAGCGGATTCAGCCCACAGCTCCAGCCACAGATCAGCCTGATATCCAGCCTGCACATGGACCTGTACACCCAAGAGGGAAAAACAGCCGCACCACAAGAGCAAAGGTAAGTGAGTTTTTTTTTTTCGGAGTTTCCAACATGGCGGCACAGTGTGCACTATAGCAGAGAGGCAGAGACTTAACCCAGTCACAGCAAAGCAATTAGGAGCCAAGACTGACTGAAAACAGAGCCCACGACTGTGTGTTCCCCACAAATACTGGGGCGGGTGGGTCATTCACCCTAGCACCCAAGCATCTGAGGCAGTCAGCAACAGGCACACTGAGGCCCGCACCCATTGTGGGTGGAGCTCACTGCCTGCACAGTCAGCCTAGCTGCAGAGCCAGAACAACTGAGTCAGTGAGAGGAGAACACAGACCCAACCACAGCTCTACCTGCCTTTCTGAGGAGAACTGCCAGCTCCCAGGTTCTCAGAGTTAGCCCTCTCCCCACTCCAATCCCCTCTACATTGGTCCAATTGGGTCACAACCAGTTGAGGAGAGCCACAGCCACTCTCCGAGCACCAGTCTATTACAGGAACCTGCCTGCCATCTGGAGGTAAACACCAAGATCTCAGGATCAGCCAACCCCCAGGGAGTTTCCCTGAGCACCAAGGTCAGCTGACAAAAGAAACAAAAAGACAACACCAGGGTCAATCAGATGACAAAAGGTCAGCACAAGAACATGATAAAAAACAAAACAAAACAAAACAAAAAACAATAGGATGTCTCCAGAACCTAGCAATAAGGTTACAGACAACTCTGGACAGCCGAACACGATTGAAATAAAGGAAAATGACCTGAAACCTACACTTATATTAATAATAGAAGGCCTAAGGGAGGAAATCAAATACCTCAGAAAGCAACAAAAAAGTACTGCAAAGGAGGTGATGAAAATGAATAAAGCTCTTAAAGGAATGGAAGACCTGAAAAGGGAAGTTGAAGCAATGAAGAAAATCCAATCAGAGACATCCATAGAACTGGAAAACCTTAAGAAAAGAATCGGAACTACAGACACTAGCATCACCAACAGAACACAAGAGATGGAAGAAAGAATTTCAGGCTCAGAAGATAAAATTGAAGAAATTGATACATCTGTCAAAGAAAATGTCAAATCTAAAAAAGTCCTGACACAAAACCTTCAGGAAATCAAGGACACAATGAAAAGACAAAATATCAGAATAATAGGAATAGAAGAAAGAGAAGAGTCCCACCTCCATGGACCAGAAAAATATCTTCAAAAAAATCATTGAAGAGAATTTCCAAAATCTAAAAAAAAAAGAGATGCCTATAACTGAACACGAAGCTTACAGAAATTCCAAATAGATTAGACCAGAAAAGAAAATCTTCCCACCACATAATAATCAAATCACTAAATGTACAGAACAAAGAAAGAATATTAAAAGCTGCAAGGGAAAAGGGTCAAGTAACATATAATGACAAACCTACCAGAATCACACCTGACTTTTCTTCAGAGACTCTAAAAGCGAGAAGGGCCTGGACAGATGTCTTGCAGACCCTAAAAAACCATAAATGCCAGACTACTATTCCCTGCAAAATTGTCAAACCACATAGATGGAGAAAACAAGATATTCCATAACAAACCTAAATTCAAACAATATCTATACACAAATACAGCTCTACAGAAGATGTTGGAAGGAAAACTTCAACCCAAAGAGGTTAGCTACACACAAGAAAGAACAGAAAACAAATAGAATGCGTGCAGCAAAACCAAAAGAAAAGAAGCTCACTCACACACTATTTCCACCAACATCAAGATGGCAGGAAGTAACAATCACTGATCAGTAATAACTCTCAACATCAATGGACTCAATTCCCCAATAAAAAGGCACAGGCTAGCAGAATGGATGCAAAAACAGAATCCCACATTCTGCTGCTTACAAGAAACACACCTCAGCAAAAAAAAGATAGACATTATCTCCAAATAAAGGGCTGGAAAAAGATATACCAAGCAAAGGGACCCAAGAAAAAAGCTGGAGTAGCAATTATAGTATGCAACATATTGGACTTTCAACCAACATTAATCAAAAGAGATGGGGAAGGATACTACATACTCATCAAAGGAAAAATCCACCAAGAAGAAATTTCAATACTGAACATCTATGCCCCAAATGTAAGACCACCCACATTCATTGAAGAAACACTACTGAAGCTCAAATCCCACATTGAACCTCACACATTAATAGTGGGAGACTTCAACACACCACTCTCACCACTGGACAGATCAACGATGCAGAAACCAAACAGAGAAATAATGAACCTCACAGATGTCATGAATCAAATGGACCTAATTGATATCTACAGAACATTTCACCCCCAAAACAAAAGAATACAATTCCTTCTCAGCACATCATGGAACATTCTCCAAAATCGACCATATAGTTGGTCACAAAGCAAGCCTCAACAGATACAGGAAATTTGAAATTACCCCTTGTAACTTATCAGACCATCACGGAATAAAGCTAGACTTCAACAATAACAAAAACAACAGAGAGCCTGCAAAAACATGGAAACTGAACAACTCTCTCCTCAATGACCTCTGGGTCAGGGAAGAAATAAAAAAAGAAATTAAAGTCTTCTTAGAACTCAATGAAAATGAAGGCACAACATACCCAAACTTATGGGACACATTGAAAGCAGTGCTAAGAGGAAAGTTTATAGCACTAAGTGCATTCAAAAAGAAACTGGAAAGTTCCTATACTAGCCACATAAAAGCACACCTGAAAGAGCTAGAACAAAAAGAAGCAAAAACTTCCAAGAGGAGCACACGAGAGGAAATTATCAAACTCAGGGCTGAAATCAACAACTTAAAAACAAAAAGAACAATACAAAGAATCTACAAAACCAAGAGTTGGTTCTTTGAGAAAATCAGCAAAATAGACAAGACCTTAGCTAAACTACCTAAAAGGCAGAGGGAAAATACCCATATCAACAAAATCAAAAATGAAAAGGGGGAAATAACAACAGACATGGAGGAAATGCAAAGAATCGTTAGGTCCTACTTCAAAAACTTGTACTCCACAAAATTGGAAAATCTAAATGAAATGGACAATTTTCTTGATAGATTCCACATACCAAGGTTAAATCAAGAACAGGTAAACAAATTAAACAGTCCTATATCCTTTAAGGAAATAGAAGAAATATTTAGAAGTCTTCCAAACAAAAAAAGCCCAGGCCCAGATGGTTTCAGCACAGAATTCTACCAGACATTCAAAGAAGAACTAACACCAATATTCTTCAAACTCTTCCACAACATAGAAACAGAAGGAATACTGCCAAACACATTCTATGAGGCCACAGTTACCCTGGAACCTAAACCTCACAAAGACCCAACGGAGAAAGAAAATTTCAGACCAATTTCTCTTATGAACATGGATGCAAAGATACTTAATAAAATACTCGCAAACTGGATCCAAGATCACATTAAAAGTATCATACACCATGATCAAGTAGGCTTCATCCCAGGGATGTAGGGGTGGTTCAACATTAGAAAATCCATCAATGTAATCCACCACTTTAACAAGATGAAAGAAAAGAACCACATGATCATCTCATTGGACACTGAAAAAGCTTTTGACAAAATACAGCACCCCTTCATGTTAAAAGTCTTAGAGAGATCAGGCATAAAAGGACCATATTTAAAAATAATAAAGGCAATTTACAGCAAGCCAATAGCCAACATCAAACTAAATGGAGAGAAACTTTAAGCATTTCCTCTAAAATCAGGGACAAGGCAAGGCTGCCCACTTTCTCCATATCTCTTCAACATAGTACTTGAAGTTTTAGATAGAGCAATAAGACAACTAAAAGATATAAAGAGGATACAAATTGGAAAGGAAGAAGTCAAAGTATCCCTATTTGCAGATGATATGATAGTATACATAAGTGACCCCAAAAATTCCACCAGAGAACTTTTCCAGCTGATAAATTCCTTCAGCAAGGTGGCCAGATACAAAATCAATTCAAAAAAATCAGTAGCCTTTCTTTACACAAAAGATAAATGGGCTGAAAAAGAAATAAGGGAATGAACACTCTTCACAATAGCCACAAACAATATAAAATACCTGGGGGTAACTCTAACCAAGCAAGTGAAAGACCTGTATGATAAGAACTTCAAGTCCCTGAAAAAAGAAATTGAAGAAGATATAAGAAGATGAAAAGATCTTCCTTGCTCATGGATAGGTAGGATCAACATAATAAAAATGGCAATCTTACCGAAAGCAATATACAGATTCAATGCGATTCTTGTCCAAATATCAACTCAATTTTTTACAGATCTGGAAAAAAAATTCTCAACTTCATATGGAATAACAAAAGACCCAGAATAGCTAAATCAATCATTACAATAACAGAACATCTGGAGATATCACCATCCCATATTTCAAGCTGTACTACAGGGCAATAGTAATAAAAACAGCATGGTTCTGGTACAGAAACAGACCAGTTTACCAATGGAATCGAATTGAAGACCCAGAAATAAACCCACACACCTACGATCACCTAATTTTTAATAAAGAAGCCAAAAACATACAATGGAAAAAGGAAAACATCTTCAATAAATGGGTGCTGGTCTAACTGGATGTCAACATGTAGAAGAATGCAAATAAATCCATACTTATCACCCTGTATAAAACTTAAGTCTAAGTGGATCAAGGACCTCAACATAAATCCGGACACACTAACATTAATAGAAGAGAAAGTGGGGAAAAGCCTTAAACTCATTGGCACTGGTAGCATCTTCCTGAATAGCACACCAATAGCTCAGGCACTAAAACAAACAATCAATAAATGGGACCTTACAAAATTGAAAAGCTTCTGTAAGGCAAAGGACACTGTCCTTAGGACAAAACAGCAGCCTACAGACTGGGAAAGGATCTTCACCAACCCAACATCTGACAAAGGGCTAATATCCAAAATATATAAAGAACTGAAGAAATTAAACACCAAAAAATCAAATAACCACATCAATAGTGGGGTTCAGAGCTAAACCGAGAATTCACAGAAGAGGAATCTCTAAAGGCCGAGAGGCATTTGAGGTAATGTTCAGCATCTTTGGTCATCAGGGAAATGCAACTTAAAACAACTCTGAAAAAAAAAAAAAAAAACAACTCTGAGATTCCATCTCACACCTGTCAGAATGGCTAAGATCAAAATCTCAAATGATAGCACATGCTGGCGAGGATGCGGAGAAAGGGGAACACTCCCCCATTGCTGGTGGGACTGCAAACTTGTGCAACCACTTTGGAAATCAATCTGAAAATATCTTAGAAAATTGGGAATAAATCTACCTCAAGACCCAGCCATACCCCACTTGGGCATATATCCAAACGATTTGAAACGAAACCACAAGAACATTGCCTCAACAATGTTCATAGCAGGTTTATTTGTAATAGCCATAAACTGGAAACAACCCAGATGTCCTTCAACTGAAGAATGGATTAAAAAAAAAAACTGTGGTACATTTACACAATGGAATACTACACAGCTATCAGAAATGAAGAAATCATGCAATTCACAACCAAATGGATGGAGCTAGAAAAGCTCATCCTAAGTGAGCTGACGCAGTCCCAGAAAGATAAACATGGTATGTATTCCCTTATAAATGGATATTAACCATACATCACAGGATAACTATCCTACAACCCACACACCCAAATATATAGGAACATAGCATATCTATCCTAGGAAAAATTTTACCCACAAGTGAGTCATGGAATCTGCTGCAGGTTAGTGGAACAGCATACCCTAGACGGTGTGCCTTATCAAACTCCAGTACAAGTGGAAGCTCTTGGCCCTCACATGACACAAGATATGAGGGAGTATGATATGTGAGGGCCCACCTCATCTGAGGAGAAGGAGAGCACCAAGTAAAGGAACAAAGAGGGAGGGAGGGAGGGAAGATGAGAGGGAGGCAAGGAGAGAGGAAGGCAAGGAGAGAGGAAGGGAGGGGCCGAGAGGGGAGGAGGGAGGAAATTATGTCCTAAAGTAAATAATGCTTTTTTAAGAAAAGAGTTAATAAGCTTAAAATATATAATAAAAATACAATATAAAATTTTCAAACTATAATTTAACAAAGGTATACTTGCCTTACTGGCATGAAAGGAAAATGGCCTTAATTTCAGATTAGAATGTTAGACTGCAGGTGGCCACATAGATTACACAAACTTGATAGCAGCTTAAAATTTCTTTTTTTGTGTGTGTGTGTGTAGAGGTATAGAATATTTTTATGGTTTGGCATTAAAAAGTAGGTAACAGGTTTAAAACACTGTAAATAAATTAAAGATGACAGCTGTTCAACCTGGTTTTATAAACCTCCAAGAGTTGAAAAAACTTAGAGCCAAGGTAAAATACATGAAATGCGTGGTGTTAGCCCATGCCTTTACCTCCAGCAGAGACAGGAGAAGCACTATAGAGTTAGATGTCTTATAAACTCTAGAGTTCCAAGGAACAGGGTGGTGATGGTGCACGCCCTTAATCCCAACACACTAGAGACAGAAACAGGCAGATCTTAGAGCTCAAGGTCAGCCTGATACAGAACAAGCTCTAAATAGAGGAAATACTTAGATCCAGGGGTGGTGGAGCACATCTTTAATCCCATCAGTTGGGAACCACATGTCTTTGATCCAAATACTTAGAATGCAGAGACAGGCACATAGGATTTGGAAGGATTTAAGTTGAAGAGCTACTTACAAAAGGCATGCTGCAATTCAAACAAATTGTCCTTTGAGATCTCAAAATATATACACTAAATGTTTGTTTAGCTCCAAAATATCAAAATAATTTCTTCTTTAATCCGGATTAAAAGATAATACTTTATATATTGTCAAAAAAAAACATATTTGCTCCAGGAAAAACATTACCTGACATGCCCCCCACAAAAAAGGTAATTGTGCCAGAGTTAGGATGAGGACAGGGTTCTGTTCTTATCTTTCCAGGAGATTTAAAGCATCCATTCAAGAAATACAGGGACAACTGGAAAATGGAAAACTCAGCAGAAAACAGATCAGACACCAAAGAAGACAAGCGGCCCAGACGATCCAGCCTTGCAGACTTTCTCAATAGCGGTCTCCTCAAAAGTCTACAACCACAACCACACAAAATCGCTAAGATCATTCAGCTCCACAGACTGCTCCAGCCAGAACTTCAGTAAAGCCCTGAAGATCAGCTTCTGTCTACGAACTTCTTAGGACATCTAAATAGCTGAGCACAAAAGGACTGAACATTAAATGATTCTATTAATATTTTTAACCATTTTTCCATTCTTATTTGGGCCCCAAACAGGTTTACTACATCCCAAATCAGCAGGAAATCATTTTAAGAGAGCAACGTACCATCTCCAGAAGGTGGGGAGGGTGTTTTCCCCCCTTTGGTTATTTGATGGATAATAGAAAATCTTGTTATTTAGGGGAAGAGACTACAAGCTGTTAAGTGGTCTTGTTAAATGGGTTTTGGAGGTTAGACCCAGGGACTTCTCTCTTTTTCTTTTCTGTATCCTTCTTTCTCTCCTATGTAGGAGTGAACAGACTTGAGAAAAAGTGGGACATAGACATAGTATAGGAAAGATCAAGAAAAAAGGATAGATTATTGAATATGCCCTTATACCTTTGTATATTGACACAAAATTAATATTATATTTGGCTAAATTGGTAATGATCATTGTATATTAATGCAAAATTAAGATTGTATTGGACTACATCGGTATTGATCTTTGTATATTGATACAAAATTAAGATTATATTTGGCCACATTGGTATTGATCTTTTTATATTGATACAAAATTAAGCGGAATGCTTCTTAAAGGTATTGTACCTACTAATGCTTAAAAATGAAATGTGAAGTTTTGCCTTTTGCTACCAACTATCATAAACTGTTTAGGATAATTAAGAAATGCAAACTAATAGTCATGCAAGCATGTCATTTTGTTAGTTACTATGACAGTATATCACAGTTATTTTCTAAGCTACTCAGAAATCAAGTTGCTAAGAGACAAGCAACATTTGCTTATCTAAATATAAGAGATAGATAGGGCATCTTCAAAAACCTCAAGAGATCTGCAGAATACGGCATTCAAAGATGTTTTCTTAACTTAAGATTTTTTGATATCGAGACATGTCAGCTCCTGACAGCACCCCATATTCTACTCCAAGTAGAAGATGAGCATCAAAGAATCTCCAGTGGGAGATGGTTGAATTAGTGGCAAGCCTATCTCATGGCAAGAAAAACCCCTTGCTTCAACTGTAGACAGAATGCTATCCAAAAAGGACAAAACTAGGAAGCAGGTAAGTCGACAGCCTAGCTCTGCCAAGACAGCGTAGGTAAGTCCTTCATAATTCCTGCTCTACAATCAATGTCTGTCAGAGATATGGGGCCAAACGGCTGAAGATTGACGCTATAATGTATGGAGAGAAAATGGGAACTGTCCAGAAAGCCACTGGTATGTCATTTCTTAGTCTTGGAAGCTGCAGGCGCTGCACTTCCTATATAATCATATATATTTATCCCTCTCAGGTCTCTGAGGTGGTTGAAGAATAGATAGCTAGAGTCTCAGTTACATTTTTGAGTTGTTTAGGAATCAAGAGTGTGTTCTGGATCTAAGAAGATATTTTCAAAATTGTGAGGCAAGTTAGTATGAAAGCTGAGTTAGATATAGAACTTTAAATTCATGGAGATGGATAGATAGTAGAATGTTAAAGTCAGGTGCCAAGTACATATTGACTGGACATTGGGAATGTTTGCTAAGGCATATAACTCTCATAATTGTGGCCTATTTATTTCTGTTGTTTTGTATTTTATTTATTTTTATAAGAGAAAGAACCATTTGTTGTACTGAAAGGGGGAGCTGTTGGGGGGAAAAAGATATACCTTAAACTAAAAAAAAAGTGTAGAAGATGGGGGATTGAGGGGGAAGAGGGTGGAAGGGTGGGACAGGAGAGGGGAGTAGGGAGGGGATTGTGATTGAGATATAACTTGAAGAAATAAAAAATAAATTATTTTTAAAAACCAAAGAAATAATAATATTGTTTTAGATTGAAAAAAGCCAACAGAGAAGGAAGTCCCAGCTCCCAAACTATGCAATAACAAGTGTAGTGAGTTCATAACTAGGGATTTACCATATAGTTCTGGCACAAAACCCACAGCACGATTCATAGCCTTTTCTGTAGGAAAAGGGTCTCTGGGATATCCCTAGCCAACAATGTTTAAGGAGGTAACCCATCCCTAGCACTGGTATTTTTGCTGGACAACATTTTATAGTTCTTGAGAGTTTCTTTTTCCAGCCATGAATGGCAAGTATACTCCAATCCTTTACCTGATTTTTATTATTATCCTTCTAGATGTTTTTTCCAAATATGTAAGACACACCAAGGTTACTATAATATAGTGAATTCTTCTTTTCAAAGAATAGGAAGGATCTCCAGAAGGCCCATTTCAGTCTTGGGATTCAGTAGTTATTGGGATGCTTTTTAAAAATTTTTACAAAGGCCAATCTTCCATGAAAATATCCTATTACTTCTATTAATAGTTGTTCTTAAAAGAGAATTTTAGACTCAGAAGCAATGGTGAGAACACCTCCCATAAAGCACATATAGTCCATAGCCATTATACACGCATGAGTCTTCTCATGCTCAGACATGGCTACACAGCTCTCCACCACTGGTAAGCTTGGTAATGTTGGTTTGCACTTCTCAGCCTGGCCAGGGGTAAAGAATAAGAGGCATACTCTTGCATACTTTATCCTAGGCTCAAGTTGGGTCTGGATCTCACAAGTTTTGGGTCAATACTGTGGCCCTTGACTCTCCATCAGCCTCATATGAGTTTATAAAAATATCCTTCCCATCCTCAACTAGCAGTGACAACATGTGTACATAACCAAGTGTCTATTATGGGTTTGTAAGTGCCAGTTGGTTAGAAAGTGGTTTTCTTTTTATTCCCTCCGGTTGGACAGTCTTTGTCTCAAGAAAGGTAATTCTGTTTCCACAGAATTCAGGATGATCCTGTCTGTCCCACAGCATCAAGAGACAGGCTACAAGAGCTGCTTCCCCAATACAAGTAGCTCTGATGTGAAGTATTCCATAATTATAGTTTCTTGTACTGGACTATTATTAAAGCCTTCATCTGCATGACGAATTATACATTTTTCCTTTTTCTGAATTAAAGGTCAGATCTCAGGAGAATTTTTGATCACTTCTATCTTGTTCTCTGCCCCTTCCTGTCCAATTCTTCCCAGGGGTTCCAGATTTTGGAATACAGCAAGATCCTTAATACAGAACTAATTTGTATTCTCCTCTCCCTTGCATCCTGCCAGCTGAAAGGAACAGAGAGCCAACACCTCAATCTCATGTTCTGCTTTTTCAGTTTCCCTGCCAAATCAGAGGATGCTGTGCAGAACAGTATTGGCTTGTCTTTCTCTCAGTATAATTCCTCCCTTACAGAGCAAGTTCTTTCTGGGAAAATAGCTGATCCTCAGGTGCATGTCATCACCCACAGCAAAAGCTATACAAGTGCCACCACAGCCTGCTGATAATTGCAGCTCATACATACTACTTTCAAGGACCGAATAATATCATGCTCTATTAAGTCATGATTAGGTACTAATTGTGTTGCATGACTTTTCCTAGGGAGACACGGACAAATATCCATTCATCCCAGATAGGACACTAATGACAAATGAACAAACAAACAAAAAATTCCACCCAAGTCCAGCTTAAGGAACCAATGAGATCAGGCACATGGGTTACTCATAAGAACATGAGTGACTCAAAGACATCTGCATCACCCCAAAAGCCCACATCAGCATGGGGTTGGCCCACACACCCTACATACCTGGAGCTTCTTGCCCAACCAAGCATTTAGACCTGAAACCATATTTCATTTGATCAAGACAGATCAGACTTCCAATTGAATATACCTTTGATAAATAATCTTCACAAACCACCTCACCTCTCCACTCCTGTATCTTCATCTATAAAAAGAAGTCTCACAAATTTTTCACATGGAATTGCCATGAGAATTAACTAAGACCATGCCTCAATCTCCCAGCACAGAATTTCTCAGAGAAGGTGCTTTAGGAACTTTTTCTTATTGGACAGTACAAACAAGGAAGAGCAGGATAAAGTCTGTGGACATAGTGGGGACAGACTGTGGTAGGCTCCTAACGGGTACAAAAATCAAGTACTAAGTTCAGTACTATCTAACTTTACAATAAAGCAGCATTGGAGTGTGTCCATGAAGAAATAGCATTCAAGACAGACTTTTAAAGATGAAAATAGACTTGAAAGACTAAGATTGCTTTCTCACAAAGAGAATGCAAATTGTTCCACTAATGTTCTCTGCTGCACTGTCATGCTAGAAGGCAAATGTGAAAAGCTGGGGTAGTTATAACTAAGAAGAGCAGAAAGGTAAGTAAGAGTGGTTGTTTTTGGATATTCTGAAAGTATGGTACTCACACACCATGGTAAAATTAGTTACAAAGAAAATGCAACTTCAGCTCTGTGTCTAACATTTGTTTTGTTTGTTTGGTTCATGGTCCCTTTGCATGTATTAGTGACAACAGAAACATTATTTAGAAAAGTGGAAAATCACTATACTTGATTATTTGAAGAAGAGTGAAACTGAAAACTACCATGAATGTTTGCATGTTTCTCAGATTCCATGTGGAATTGGATGTATTGTGCTCCAATGGAATTCTGAAATGAGGTCAACTTCTGGTAGGTCGCATGACTAACTCTATTAAGCCAGTGTTCTGTGATCAGCTCCATATGTGGCACCCTTCTGCTGGGTAATTTTGAGTTCTGTTTTAAAATGTTATGAAAATGTAAAATGTTGGAACCAAAGATCCTATAATAGTACAAATATCAATATGAAAATGTGAAAAGTGGTTCAAAATCTGAGAACAAAGAATCTCTTCACAAAGAACATAATATAAAACTGTGAAGATCGCTTCAGAAGGAAAAAAAACTATCCTAGCAATACAGGGACCTTGACTGCTGGATCAATAAAGGGGGGAAGTAGTTAGGAAGTATTTTGGAGCCAACTGCAGATATTTAAATATCAAGCAGTTTGCTTTATGTAATCACTCAAGTATGGTCATTGTGTAGAAGTCATTACAGAAAATTGCCTTATGAAGCAATGTGCAAGTTTCATGATGTCTACAGTTAATTTTAAATGGTTCAGCAACTTGATTACTGAGTAGCTTAGAGAATATCTGTGATAGACTGTCATAGTAGCTAAGGTGACATGCATGCATGACTAGGAGTTTGTTTTTCTTAACTATCCTAAACAGTTTAAGACGGTTGGTATCAAGAGGCCAGAGCTTCACATTTCATTTTTAAGTATCTCTAAGTACAATACCATTAGGAAGCGTTACCTTTAATTTTGTATCAATATACAAAGATCTATTCAAATGTGGCTAAATATACTCTTAATTTTGTATCAATATACAAAGATCAATGCCTATGTGGCCCAATACAATCTTAATATTGCGTCCATATACAAGGGTCAATACCATTGTGGCCAACTATAATCTTAATTTTGTATCAATACACAAATATCAATACTGACATAGTCCAATACAATCTTATTTTTGCACAATAAACAATGGTCAATACCACTTTAGCCAAATATACTACTAATTTTGTATCAATATACAAAGGTATAAGGGCATATTCAACAATCTGCCCCTTCTTCTTGGTCCTTCCTGTGCTATGTCTATGTCTCAATTTTTCTCAAGTCCGTGCATTCCTACATAGGAGATAAAGAAGGATACAGAAAAGGGAAAGAAGGAATACCCTGGATCTAACCTCCAAAACCCATTAAACAGGTCCATTTAACAACTTGTAATCTCTTCCCCTAAATAACAGAGTTTTCAGTTGTCCTTCAAATAACAAAAAAGGGGGGCGGAGAAACACCCTCCCCACCCTCTGGGTATGGGACATCGCTCTCTTAAAATGACTTCCTGCTGATTTGGGTCGTAGTAAACCTGTTTGGGGCCCGAACCAAAATGGAAAAATGATTAAAAATGTTAGTACAATCCTTTTGCCCTGCACTTCCTATATAATCAGATATATTTATCCTTCTCAGCTCTCTGAGGTGGTTGAAGAATAGACAGCTTGAGTCTCATAGCTAAATTTTGAGTTGTTTAGGAATCAAGAGGGCATTCTAGATCTAAGAAGATGGTTATAATAGTGATGCAAGTTAGTATGAAAGCTAAGTCAGTTATAGAACTTTAAAGTCATGGAGATGGTTAGAAGGTAGAAAGTTAAAGTCAGGGGCCAAATATGTATGAACTGGACATTGGGAAGGTATACTGGGCCATTTAACTCTCATAAATGTGGCATATTTAATTCTGCTGTTTTGTATAGAATTTACTGTTATAAGAGAAAGAACCATTTGTTGGATTGAAAAGGGAAGCTGTTGGGGGGAAGAGGGTGGAAGGGTGGGACAGGAAGGGGGAATAGGGAAGGGTTTGTGACTGAGATGTAACTTGAAGAAAAAAAAATAAAGTACTTATATAAAAATAAATAAATAAATAGATAAATAAATAAATAAATAAATAAATAAATAAATAAATAAATGGTTCAGCAAAATGTGTATGTGCATTTTGCAAAAAAAAAAAAAAAAAAAGGACAGGACAAAAAAGGATGAAGGAAAAGGGATGAGACAGAGAAAAAAGGTAGAGAATGCCACAGGGGGGAAACAAAGACAAAGAAAAAAAAACAAAGAGCAAAGTCTTAACAATTATAGGCTAGGAGTATATCTCAGTGGTAGAAAATTCCTAGCATGTTCAAGCGCCTGTATTCAGCCTCCAGTATTCAGGCAGAAAAGTTAACAGTTATTAAATTTGTGTGAACATGGGTTGTTATTCTACTATCATTTGAAATATTCTGTCCACTTGAAATTTACCAAAAAAGTATTCTATCTTCATTAAGTCTAATATTGCCTAAAATAGAATGGGATGGATTACTTAATGAATTGTTTAAATGACAAGTGAGGTTGATTTCATTGCATGGATTCTAAATAAGTACCAGATATGCCCAGTTTTTAAAAATCTGAATTTAAAACTTGAATTCTTTGTCTTCGGAGGTTCTACTGGCATTGTGCAGCTATATCCATGTTCCTTGAGTTTGATTACAAACCTCAACCTCAGTGTAAGACTCTATCTCTGGGTGCCAGCATGATAATCCTATTAATATTTTTATTGTGGTCTCACTATGAAACCTTGTGCTGGAGTGTACCATGAGCACTTAACAGAGATCACTTTTTCTAGGAGAAACTAACATTGTGCACATTTAGATGTCTTTTAGTCAAAAGCCAAATTCACCTCTGTTTAAATGACAAACTGGGATTAGATCAAGCAATGAAACAAAAGAAGTTATACAACACAATGCTCAGGAGAAGCAAGAGGAAAGATGAGCATACTATTCACTAATGAATACATTTGTTGTGACCCAATGCACTGAGACCTGTAGAGCAGTGCAAAAGCCTTTGTGTAGATAAAAAATGCATTAGTTTCTATAAATGCTCCTGAGTGTATGCTCTCCTTTTATGTACAGTGATCCATGCAATACATAAAACCCATCTGCACTATATGCAATTCCATTTACTTCATGTATACAGAGCTTCCCATAAAACTATTTCAGTTTACTTTAACATGAGAATCAACTTTCTGAAATCTCTTCACTATAGAAAATGAATTTTAGTTAAGGGAGTACATACATGTCAGTACACAATAGGACTGGGGTGTATAGTTCAAAGAAGAATGTTTTGAGTAGTATTCCAAAGTTCTCTACATTCACTTTGGACTGTGTAGCAGCCTCAAGTAAATTATTGAAATTTGTCCAAGGGTTTGAATATAGTTGAAAGCATATAAACTTATAATGAGAAAGTGAATGAGTCATATGCTGGTTTTTAAGGTTAGAAACAAGGTAAAATGTAAAAGATGATATCACTGATGAATGAATCATGGAATACAGAGAATTTTTATGCCATTTTTATAATTCTATAGAGCTGCAGATAAAAAAAAAAAAAAAAAAAAAAAAAAAAAAAAAAAAAAAAAAAAAAAACCTTGGGAAGCTCCTGGAATGGAAACTGGAACCCAAGGTGTCCTGACTGTGAGTATAAACCATAACCACTGCTTCAGATCCTACTTTACCTAGAAACTATCATTAGAATACTTGTCTAGTATTTGATTAACACTTTAATCAATCAAAAAGTCATAATAATTGGAAGTGCCCCAGATGGAACTCTCTGCATAAGATGTTGTCTTGTCTGACCCTCAACCCAGAGAGGGACAGCACACAAGCAAAGACTGAAATCAGCTCTTAACTATAGAACTGTGGTGGACGTATATGGGAGATTGGATCTGGCCCCTTACAACTGAAAATCTGTTGCCCTATGAGTTTTAACTCTGAGGAATGCAATTCATCTCAATTTTCTAACTTGATTTTATTCTTAAAGGCAAATAATTCTCAAAATTCTCTTCCCTCATAAGCCCTTATGATATGTGTTATTGTTGTGAGACAACAGCAGCATAATCTGATGGTGAGAAGTGAATGTTTGGAGTCACTCCAGGGAGGGAAGGAACCCCTAACTTCAGCAGGCATTCCCTGGGAATCCACAGGCCGCTCCTGCCAGGGAAGCAGATAAGCTAACTAAGATTGCTGCCTCACTCTCATACAAGTCTAGTTACTTAGAATCCTCCCAGCTCTGCTGCAGAGCACCTGCTGCAGCCTCCATTCCCCTCCTGCACCAAGATCCAGTGGATCACACAAATTTTCCCCTCTAAAATTCCTTCCTCCAACTTATTGCTTTCCCCAGGCTTCAGCAGCTATTTGCTAGGAATGCACAGGACACCCCTGCCCAGGAAAGCAAGTAGGCTAACTGCAGATCTCCACTTCTCTTTCCATTCATCTGAGTTCAATACCCTAGTCTCATGGGCACCTCTTCAGCTAACCTGTGGCTGAAGCCTTTCCTCACTATCTGCCTCCATTCCCAGGGGAATAACTAAGAAGATCCTGGTGGAATCCCTGTTTTCCTCCCTCTTGTGAACCTCCTCTAGCCCATCTTCATCCCTATATCTCAGATCCCAGTACCCTGAAACATTTTTTACATGCAACCCCTAATGCCCACACCCATCAAGACCACAGAAGATTTGCCTACAGGCAACACACACATTCCACACTCTCCTAAGAATGATAGAAGAAATAGAAATCAAGAAACAAAATACCCACCCGGCAAAGATAAGACAAGATATCAGCATATAGAATTACAATCTTTCCAATCCCAAGTGCCTATATGCCAGGGTAAAAACACAATCAATAACAGCCCAGAAACTCTACCATAGAAAACCCTGAACATAACAACATTTGAAACATAAGGAAAAAGCCTTAAAACAGTTTTTATAAATATGATAGAGGTCCTTAAAGAAGAAATGAATAAGTCCCTTAAAGAAATCTATAAAAAAAAAACAGCAATGGAAGGAAATGAGGAAAACTGTTGAAGGTCTGAATGTTGAAATAGACTCAATATAGAAAACCCAAATTAAGGAAAATTAAAAAGTGAAAAATTTGAAATTCCAGAAAGGCAAGCTTCTCTGGCATTGGAGATATGATCAAGAAATGGATACACTGGTAAAGAAAATGTTAAATTTTAAAAGTTCTGCCACAAAACTTCCAGGAAATGTGGGACACTATGAAAAGACTGAATCTAAGAATAGTAATAGAGGAAGGAGAAGCACAGGTCAAGGGCACAGAAAATATTTTCAACATCATAGAAGAAAATTTCCCTAAACTAAAGAGGGAGATACTCAAACCACATAATCAAATAAAGAAAGAGAATTACATACCAATTTCTCTTATGAACATAGATGCAAAAATACTCAATAAAATACTTGCAAACTAAATGCAAGAATACGTCAAAAAGATTACCCACTATAGGCTACAGCCCAGAGATGCAGGAATGGTTCAACATATGAAAATCAGTAACTGTAATCCACTATATAAACAAACTGAAAGAAAAACAACACATGATCATCTCATTAGATGCACAAAAGTCCTCTGACAAATATCCAGCACCTATTCATAATAAAAGTACTAGAGAGAGATTAGGGATACAAGGGACATACAACAACGTAATTTTTTAATGTTTTTCAAGACAGAGTTTCTCTGTGTATCCTTGACTGTCTTAGACTCACTTTGTAGACTAAGCTGGCTTTGAACTCACAGACACCAGCCTGCCTCTGCCTCCCAAGTGCTGAGATTAAAGGCATGCCCCACCACACCTGGGAATTCCAAACAGCTGTGAACTCCCATGTGGGTGCTGGAATTTGAACCAGGGTCCTTTAGAAGAGCAGTCAGTGCTCTTAACCACTGAACCATCTCTCCAGCACCCAAAATAATAGGTTTATGTTATACATATATATATACATATATATATATATGTATATATATATATATATATATATAAAGCAGTTTACAGCAAACCCAGCACCAACATCAACTTAAATATAGAGACACTTAAAGAAATTCCTCTAAAATTCAGGGCAAGACAAGGTTATTCACTCTCTCCATACATATTCGATATAGTACTTGAATCTAAGTACTAATACTAAGGCAAAGAGAAAACTGAGGGCAACCAAGGGGATACAAATTGGAAAGGAAGAAGCCAATGTATCTTTATTTGCATTATATGATAGCATACATAAGTGACCCAAAATTTTCCACTGGGAAGCTCTTACAGCTGGTAAATACTTTCAGCAAAGTAGCTGAATACAAAATTAGCCCACAAAAATCAGTAGCCCTTCTATATACAAATGATAAACAGTACAAGAAAGAAATAAGGGAAACAATACCTCTCACAATAACTGTAAAATATCTTGGGGTATCTCTAACCAAGCAAGTGAAAGTCTTGCATGATAAAAAAAAAAATCAAGTCATTGAAGAGAGAAATTGAAGAAGATATCAGAAGATGTTAAGTTCTTCCACAATCATGGATCAGTAAGATTTAACATAGCAAAGATGGCTATCCAACAAATGCAATGTACAGATTCAATGTAATTCCCATCACAATTCCAAAACATTTCTTCATATATCTTGAAAAGACATTTGGCTTCATATGGAGAAAAAACAGTACACCTAAAACAATCCTGAGTAATCAAGGAACTTCTGGAGGTATCACCATCTCTGATTTCAACATATACTACAAAGCTATAATAAAAACAGCATTTGCACAAAACAGACACATTAATAAATGTAACCAAATTGAAGACAGAAATAAATCCACACATATATGGACACATTATTCTCAATAAACAGTCCTGAAATACACAGCAGAAAATAGACAGCATTTTCAACAAATGGTATTGGTCAAGCTAGATGTCTGCATGTAGAAGAATCCAAATAGATCTATACTTATCACACTGCACAAAACTTAATTCCAAATGGATCATAAAACCAGATACACTAAATCTAACAGAAGAGAAAGTGGGGAACATCCTTGAACTCATTGGCACAGGAAAAAAAAAAACTTTGTGAACAGAACACCATTAGCCCACGCACTAAGATCAACAATTAATATATGGGACGTATTGAAACTGAGAAGCTTCTTTACTGGCAAAAGACACCATCAATTTGGACAAAGTGGCAGGCTACAGAATAAGAAAAGATGTTTGCCAGTTACATATCCAATACAGAGCAAATAATCCAAAATATATACATAACTCAAGAAGCTAGATATCAAGAAAGCAAATAACTCAATTAAAAATGCAGTAGAGTAGGGGCTCAATGATTAAGAACATTGGCTGTTCTTCCAGAGGACCTGGATTCAATTTTTGGAACTGACATGGCGGCTCATAACTGTCTGTACCTCCAGTTCCAGGGGATCTGACACTCTCATACCAATGCACATAAATAAATTGCAGATAACTTATTTTTAAAATGCAGTACAGACCTAAACAAAGAATTTTCAATAAGGAAACTCAAATGGCTGAGAAAAAAAATGTTCAAGATCCTGAGCCATCAGGTAAATACAAGGAAAAGCTACATCTTACACTTCTCAAAATGGCTAAGAACAACAAAACAGGTGACAACTTATTCTGGGGATACTGTGGAGTAAAAGGAATATTCATCCATTCCTGGTGGGAGTCCAAACTTGTAAAGCCACTATAGAGATCAGTGTAATAGTTCTTCAGGAAGATGGGAATTGATATTCCTGAAGATCCAGCTATACCATTCTTGGGGATATATCCAAAGGATGTGTCATTATACCACAGAGACATTTGCTACACCATGTTCCTTGCTGCTCTACTCATAATAGCTAGAAATTGGAAACAACCTAGATGTTCTTCAACAGATAAATAGATAAAGAAAATGTGGTACATTTACACAATACAGTATTACTCAGAAGTTTAAAAACAATGAAATCATTAAATTCTCAGGTAAATGGATGGAGCTTAAAAAAAATCATCTTGAATGAGGTATCCCAGACCCAGAAAGGTGGATGTGGAATATATTCACTTACATGTGGATATTAGCTATTAAGTCAATGATAACCAAGCTATAATCCATAGAACCTTCCAGGGTATGTATAGAGGAATGGACTAGAGGGAACTAATAAATCCCATTAAGGAAAGGGAAATAGATAGTTAGGAATGAATGGGGGGGCTGGAATGGGAGGATCAAGTGGGGAGAGAGAAGAGACAGGGTTAGGGAAGGGACTACAGGAAAAGACAGCTAAAATTAAGGAGCATTTGAGGCGTAGTATAGAAACCTTATACAATAGAAACTTCCTAAATTATATACATATACGAATGCCACCTTAGTGCAATCTCCAAATAGTGCAGGAGATAAAGTCTTAACTTGCTAGCTCTTGTCACCAAATGAAGCTTCCAGTACTGGGTTTGGAATACATGTAATTAAATTTTGGCCAAAGGTCCCCACAGGAATCTGTAAACGAGCCAGGCTATTGCCAAGACTATAGTTTCCTTTCCACAAAGTGATAACAAGGACCCATTGGTGAAGACAATGCCCACACAACTCATTAAAGATGGAGATGTCGAACTGGTGACTACCTTCACCCCTACATTTCAGCATCTTTTGTGTAGGAATGTACTCTGCATGCTCCCAAAAGAGAAGTGTAAACAACAAGCCAGCAACAAATCTTTATCCACAATGGTGTACTGCCTTCAAGATATGCTAGGGTAATGATAGCAAAAAGCTTGTGGGAGTAACCAACCAATAGCTCATTTGAATTAAGTACCACTCCATAAGATGAAACCCATACCTGACACTGCTTGGGTGACAAAGAACCTGACAGTAGATAGCCTAGTGACCTAGATTAAATCCAGATAATACTGATATAAAAAAAGAAGAGATGGAAGAGGGAGGGAGGGAGGGAAGGGGGGAGGGAAGAAGGAAGGAAGGAAGGAAGGAAGGAAGGAAGGAAGGAAGGAAGGAAGGGTGATAAAATGACTGTGAAATTCTGTTATACTAATTGATAAATACCTTGTTCAGCCATAATCAGAGAAGATTCCTCCTGCAGCAGATGGGAACAAATATAAAGACCCATAGCCAACCATTTCACAGAAGGTGAGAGACCTTGCAACACTCAACTCTAAATGGGATGTCTCCATCAAATCTCTCCCCTCAGAGCTCAGGGGAAGCAATAGAAGTGGAGGCTCCAGATGGAAGCTGCCAGAGAGGATAGAAGACACCAAGAAAACAAGGTTCTCTAAATCAACATAAATAAAGTTCGTATGAACTCAACAGATACTGAAGTACCATGCACAGGGCCTGTACCTGTGTGCACTAGCTCTTCTGCATATATATTATGGCTTCCAGTAGAGTGGTTTTATGGAATTCCTGGGTGTGCAAATGAGTGGGTTTCTGATTCTTGTGCCTTCTCTTTGGTTCTTTTCCTTCTGGTTGTTTGTCTTGTCCAACTTCAATGTTTTAGTTTCTGTTTTATTATATTTTTTAAATGAATGAATGAATGAATGAATGAATGAAAACCTAGCCTCTAGGGTAAAAGTTAACAACTGAACCATCACTGTCAATTATACCTGCTGGGAAAAGGAAAATCAGTTTTCTCCAATAGAGGGACACTGGATATATCAACCACTCCAGGGAAGGCCTAATGTTCAGGAGTAGTGGACCAACATTTGATGGACTCCAAGGTGTTTTTGTGTGTATGCTTTTAATTCGTTACAGTTTGGGCGCTGTTGGGGTTTTTGGGGGGTGGTGATTTTTTATTTTAATTTTCAGGAGTTGTATTAGGGTTTTGTTCACCTTTTTTAGAAAGAACTTGAGACTGGGTGGGTAGGGAGAAGGAAAGGATCTAGAAGGGGTTGGGGGAGAGGAAGAATATGGCCAACTTACATTTCAATTTAAAAATTATTTTAAACATTATAAATATAATTTAAAGAAAAAAGAAGAAGTGCATGTTTGTCATTAGTTATCTGCAGGTAGTGATCTAAGTGATTCCCAGTGAATAACAAAATGGTTTGCTATGACAAATGGAGCAAGCGAAGCCTGCTCTGCTGGGTCTAGAACATGACCATTACTGCATTAATGCTGCTTGGACAGGAGAGCCGGAACTGATATTTAAAGTCAGGTTTTCACATTCCATTTCAATAGCTACTTCCAATACTGCTTTATTTCATTAGCATCAACATAATTCTGTAATGCAATTCAGCATTCTGCATGTGCTCCTCACTTTCCAAATTAAAGGCATTTCCACAAAAGACATTAAGTCCTAATGGAGACTCAAAAATAATGAAGATGTCTACACTAGAAGAAAGTATATTACCGTATGATTAGCCCAGATTTCAATGGCTTGAACACAATTACAATGGGTTTTACATTTTGTTTTATTTATCTACAGCCAGAAAGAGCACAAAGCACTCCACTCGGGTAGAGCACTGGCCCAAAAGACAACCATTTGGCTGACCATCCAGACATTTAATTCAGCTTCCGGCTGGGTCTGGATGTTGGCAGCTTCGCTCACAGTTCATCCCCATGTGAATAATGATCTTGAAATTTTAAAAGCTCGGTTTATGGTCTGTCAGTTTTCTCTCTATAAAACTTTTCTTTCACCTTTGCTTTCCTAGCATCTTTTCCTGCATCAGTCAAAATTGTCACATTAATTCTAATTTACCACACAGAAAAGTTAAAATTACCTAAGATTTTTAAGAAGAAATACTAAAACTCCTCTGTTTGACTTTCCGTTGTGATACTTAGCCATGCAATGATAATTTTTGTCTCAAAGACAACTTTCATGAGTTTGTATTATAATATTTCATATTTTTAAACTGATTTTATTGTAAAGCCAAGAAATTTTGTGTATCACTTTTAATTTTATTTGAAATAAAACTATGCATTTCTATTTTAACTTCATGAAGTGTTTTTAATTTATTTTTAATGTAAGCAAAGTAAATGCTAATTTCATGTATCTTTTATATCTACTATTCTCTGTTAAGAATTCTTAATGCATCAATGTGTTACCATCTGCAACCTGCATATTTATATAATTTTAAATATAAATTATTGTACAATACGAGCTTAAAATCATTTTACTCTGTTAAGTTTTAGGTATAAAATCATGAAAACTATAACAACATTCATATCCAGGTTCAATATGTGCTGCATATAATACAGCCAGATTCTAGTCTTGTATTTTTTTTAATAATTTAACTCCCAAATGACACTAGGAGAATTTATTTTCCTATAAGAAGTTGCCAGGAAACTCAGGGGCTGTTGTTTAAGAGCAAAACCTGCTGAACTGGAGAGGGGGACTGTTATATAGGGACACTCCACTCCAGAGGAGTGGGATGGAAGGGTTGGGGGGAGAGGGTGAGAGGGCGGGACTGGGAAGCGTGGAAAGAGGACATTATGATGGAGATGTAACCTGAAGCAATAAATAAATAATTTTTTTTAAAAAAGAGCAAAACCTGATAATGAAAATTGGAGGTGTAGGTCCCATTTGAGCACTAATTTCCAGACCATCTGTGTAACAGTCTTATGCTCCTCAATCCTGCTCAAGACTCGAAAACTCACACCCTGTTGTAAGACAGAAAAATCACCAGCATATGCATAAATCCTATAATTATTTCATAAAATTACATCTTAAAAGCAATTTTACATTTAGGAAATAAGAGTAAAGTTACCAATAAATATAAGGACATAAATAAAATAATTTAAAACCCATTATCTCTTATTTTAGTCTATTTTCTCAAGTACTCCATATGAATATTTTTTAGTATGTATCTTCATATATTACTTAAGGACTTAATATATAAAACTCAAGTATATATAAAAGTAAATGTATTTCCATGAAAATAATTCTGGAATTTGTTTTGAGATCTTTAAGAGTTTGACAATTAAGTTTTTATTTGAAACACATTATTGTGTAGCATTATGAGTGAAGCTCCACATACAATTTATAGTTTTATTTGTAACTTTCTTCTAATTTATCCCTTTAAACATGTTTGTTTATAAAAAAGAATTGAAGCATAACTCTAAATAGTTTTATATATTTATAGTACTTATTCTATCATAAAAATACAAAATTACCCTAAACTTTTTAATCCAATCATATATAAAACATGTACAATCAAAATTCTGTTGGCATTGAACAGACTTGTCTATGAAGTTGTTATTTAATATAACAGTCTGCATTGCATGAAATATTTTTCAACAATTGTCTGAAATATTCTTTCTCCTCCTTAATAGTGACAAGTCTTGTACCTCTTAAGAAGAGTTGAGCTGGAAAAAGTCATGTATTTTTGAAAACTAAATATTAAATCATATATAAAATTAAGATATAAAATCAAATTTTCTATTAAAAATAAATGTAATTGGTCTTTTGCATTTCCTATAAATTTTGAAGATGCTTCTAGAAATGTTTTAAGGTATTTGCATAATAATAATAATAAGGTTTTAGACTTCTAACATCACCAGATTGAAAAGCAATATTTATCTGAAAACTTTTTAAAGTCTTTATTACTTCATTTCCCATTCAAACAGATGGATAGCAGTTTCTTCTTTATGTACTAAGATGGGGAACAGAGGATAAATAGCTGGTAAGTTCCATAGCTGGTACACTGGTTTTTCTAAACATTAAAGAACATTTCCACACTAAAGATGTGCTACTTAAGAGACCAGTATCTAGAAATGGTTGAGGCTTTTCCATTTCAGCCAAATTGATATTCAGTCCCAAATAATTGTTCTGGAGACTATCCTACAGGTTTTAAGTGATTAGCAGCACCCTTGGCATCTACCCATTCAGTGTCTGTAGCAATTCCGCAGATAAGACAACTAAAAAGGTTTCCAGACATTAACAAAATTCCTCTTGGGAGGCAAAAATTATCACTGCTTAAAAACTACCAGATTAGAAGATTATATATTTTTCTCCATCCTAAAAGTCATAAAATGTATTTAGAGAATATTTTTACACATTCTATCTACAGTTCCAAAGGTAAATAAAGAACGAATGTCATAATTTTTTATTCATATTTATCTGCACAGACAGACTTGTAATGAGATGTTCTAGTAAAATGTTCAAAATTTGTTTCTGTAAGAAACAGCCTAGCAACACACTAAAATATTAAGGTGCACATCAACCCACATGTGCATGCACAGATAGAGACAACCCAGTGCTTATAGAAATGTAGAGATGCAGTCACGCTCCTACCAAAGAATCCCTTAAAACAACATGATCATTTAATAACTTGTCTACAGCCTTAAAACTGTTTCTAATAATGTACTTTGTTATACACAAGCTTAAAAACAGCATCTCATGTGGGGAAAACCAAGCAAAACAAACATGGTGGCCATTTACATAGATCTTGACTGTGACTTTAAACTCACCAATAACATTTTATGCTACTTGGTTCCTGTACAGTGTCTACATTTCTCTGCCCTTAAACTCTTAAACTGTCTACCATCATAGTTACTCTGTCAGTGACTAGACTTCAAGTAAAACATATAATATATATATATATATACATACATACATACATACCCTGAGACTGACCCCTTATTTCCAAGCATCCTTTTTTCTAAACATCATGTGCTTACCACAAAAGCTTATGACTTCAAAGTACAATTAGATACCCAAGTGTAATATTTTGATGAAATTAAACAATAAAATAGAATCAGTAGAATAGCAATATTCCAATATATTCTTTCCTATTTTAAGAAAGCAACTTACCTCATTTCTGAGTTAGCCAATAGAATGTTCACAGATTACCTCACAAGGCATTTTGACTGAGCAAAGGCTTAGTTTAGATCTACTGATGGAGGAGTAGTCCCCAATAAAACACCTTATAACACAAGCATGAAAGATTCACAATGGTTAGAATTCACTGTCCATAGGAGAATATTGTAAAGCATATGTTATTAAGAATATAACAATATGGACCATGTCTGTCCCTAAACAAAGCTGAAAGCTTGTCAGGAAGTTGAAATGATATCCTAGTAAATTGATAAAATTAATATTCTATTCTAAGTCACAATTGTTTAGCCATCAAGAGGTCTCTTAGGCATGCTGTTTTTATTTTAATTAAAGAGTCTCCTCTGTAGTTATTGATGTGTGAACATATTTCCATAGAGAATTATTTAAATGAAAAGGAAGGCACTCAAGTACAGTCAAATATGCTTATTTAATATGCTACATATTCATTCATTGGGAGACTTTTCTAATATAAAATCAAAAGTAAAGCATGCCATAGGTAATTATTACTGGCTCAGCTGTCAGTTAGTCAAATCAACTAAAAGACCAATTATTCTAAGAACACCCAGGATGGAGAGCTCATTGTTGCCATTAGGTTATCTGGAGACAGTTATGGCTACTTTTATAATACATTAATTTCCCAGCAAGAACATTTGGCAAATAATCTCCTACATTATAAAATATCCACAAAATTAAAATTTTAACATTTTGCCATACGTATTATCTTACCTTTAAACTGAAAATAAAGTATTGAAAAAAATAGGAAATTAAAACTTGGGGTTGTTAAGATTATTTCTTTTTCCTAGTTTTACCACCAATGTCACACAAGAAATTCAACTTGAGTGCATATTCTTTCCACAAAATATAAATGTTCTGAACATTTGTTCTGAACAAATACAGTACACTAAACACTAGTGACTTATATACTTAGAAGTGGCTAAAATAATAATTTTAAGAATAAACGTTTTGACACAATAAAATTATTTTTTAAGTCAGTCCAAATGCTTCTACTGAGGTATTATGTGAGGAATGGGGGACACTGGGCAAATGAAGAGAATACTACAGTTTATTAGAATAGTCCCCTATAATCTATTATATTTAATGAGCAAAAAGGAGGGGAAACAGTAGACATCACAGTAATTTTCAGTCATTTTCCCAGATTGTGTACCAAAAACTGTTTTTCTGAAGGAGTAAATGAGGGGAAAAGAGAAAGCGGAGGTGGAAGAGAAGAGACGAAAATAGAAGGGGGGAGGAGCGAAGGAGTGAAGGAAGGAAAAAGGAAGGGAGAAGAGGAAGAGGGAGAAAAAAGCAGAAGAAGGAAAATACATTTGGAAAATATGAGCATTGTAATATTTAAATGTTTAAGAAATTCTACAATACAGAAACCCATGTGACTGACCTGTTTCTAAGAATCATCTAACTATATCATCATGTTGTTATCCCAAAATAATTTTTATTTTTGAAGATAAAGTATAACATTAAGTAATCTCTCTAAACCTTTTGGCTTGCACAGTACAGTGTTGAGACTCTAGAATCTCTAACAGCAGGACATAAGGGATTAAATAATTAATTCAAAGTAGCAGGAAACAAGAGAGCAATAATTGCTAGTTAGTGTGACATGTTCTCTAAACATAATCCATTAAAGGTTATAACATTGTGCCACACAAGCAGCCATTGTTGCCTGACTTCTTGCCTCTGCTCACTTCAAGGTACACACCACATTAGAAGTGGTTAGATTCATTGTTTCTTTTGTGACACCTCACAGCAACAGCATTATATACATGTGTAGTTCTAAACAATACATTTCATGTTTTGATTAAAAAATTATTTGGCTTTGAAACACATAAATGTGTCATGGGGCACAGCAACTCCTCAGCAGTGGCTCGTGTGTATAAGACATTATAGAGGAGGGTGTAGTGGCTCATGCCCATAAACCTAGCACTCTGTACACAGGAAGATTATCCTGAGCTCAGGGCAAGGTTGGTCTACAGAAAGACTTTTTCTCAAAAAAAAAAAAAGTAACAAAAAAGTGATACACTTTGGGTACCTATTGAAAAATACTGGCCTTGTATACATTCCTACTTTTCTAAACCAAAGCTTTTATGAGGTGTGTTTCTGCAACAATTCTCCTAATTCTACATAAGAACTTTCAATAAAGGAAACATTCATTCCCTAAAATTAGAAGCAATGTAGACATGGGACCCAATTCTGATATTTAATTACCTTTAAATAGAAAAATGACACAGACATCTTTTAATTTTTATTTGCTCAAGGCATAAACTAAATGAAAGAAGAATATTGTCATAAGCCTGGGCACTGTTAAATTCTCTGGTGTATTTGGGAAGCCAATAGTGGGTTCCTTTACTCCAGGCACAAACCATTATGTTCTTTCTTTAAACTGAGTTCCATTTCAGGAGAGAGAGAGAAAGAGAGAGAGAGAGAGAGAGAGAGAGGAGAGAGAGAGAGACAATCCTGATAAATCCACTTCTCTTGCACAATATACTATAATTTTGAAACTCCCTGAATAGTGTAGTCAAGTTTGCATGTGATTATACAGAAAAAAAATTTACATTACTGTAGTATTAGAGGGTCCTAGCTTGCACTTTCATCTTAGAGACAAGAAAATCAATCCTAAAACTTGTAACTCACTTGAAATCTGGGACTCCTCCCCAACCTCAATATAATCAAAATATTCACAATATTCTATCAGATACTAAGCATCACATTATCATAATGATAAATGTTAAAATAAAGCCTAACTGAGAACAATATCCAGCTATAGATCTCTTGTTTTTCTTTTTTTGCTACATCAAAATTAACAGATGATTTTACCAATCAAGTTAAGAGACACAAAGAGAAAGTATAGCCTCAGCTACACACACACACACACACACACACACACACACAAAGTGTTGGGGCAATTATTTAGCTTATCTAACTATTAACAGAATTTTTCACGTATTTGAACAGCATAAAATAAAGTTGATAAATTTTAACATGTCATAGTGTCATTTATGTTTATAATGTTGATATCCTTCTTTTTCCAAATGTTAAACAATGACTCAATTGACTGTGAAGAGATAGATGATATAAAATTTAACCACATTTCACATCATTTTTATGGAAAAACTAAGAAGTCTATATCACTTTTTACAGAAACTCGAGTCCAGTTATAAATGCTGTAATATTCCATTTAAACACACACACAATATTAGAAATTCAAGCTTATTGAGGGTTTGAGGCCTTCAGACACTAACACATATGCCTACCTGAGGCGTATGGTTCCATTGGCATCCTGAACACTGTAAGCTGACAGGATCTGAGGCTATCATTTCCACCTGTTAAAAAATATGAAACTCAAACAATGCCTCTGTTCTGAGCTGTGAGCTTGTTCTGCTTAAAGCTAAATTAAGCCCTATTTCCTGCCTGTGGGTGGGAAAGAAGAGCACTAGTAGTGGTTCTCTTTAGAGTATTTCATATATTCCCCCACAAAACTCCAAAAATGGGTGTGTATAACATTTAAAAAGAAAGAACAATAGTGAATGCATAACCCAAATATTCCTTCAACGCACACATTTTGCTTGATCATGAATATCCAGTGGTGAGCTATCTCAAACGGAACGGGTTAGATGTGTAGAGAAGCATCCCTTACTGTTACTGTATGGGCAGGCATTGTTTACAGCAAAGCACAAATGAAATATTTTCTTTACACGATCACCTTGACTGTTTCACACATTGTAGTTCTAAATGCCATCATCTTACATGGGAAAGCATTGTTCCTTCAGTTAGTAAGCGTTTCACTTTCAGAAAGGCCAACGATTCTGGCCCCGCCTACAGTGTACATTCTGGCTTGTTCCCCCAAAAGGCCATGTCATTCTCAGACAACTTAATCAGTAGCTGCACCGAGGAGAGCAAGGCTGCAATCCTCCTGATCATTTTAATGAGTACCCCTGGCTATTCAGCCATTGAAATATAATTGACTTGCTCTTCTTTTATTTTCATAATAGACACTCCAAACTAGACCACGTTTATTTGGCTATAAGAAATGTCAGGAATAATTGGAACTTTGCTCAGTGTCCCCATTAAAAGTGAAAACATGCCACCCTGTCTCTAGCATGAGCTGCAATCACTTTGTGTTGTTCTCATTATGCAATGAAAAAATGCAAATATTACCTTTGCCTTTTCATCAAACTGCAAAACCAAGAAAATAAACATACCCAAATAACTTACTTTATTGTATCTTTTTCTTATAACTTATTAATATATAAAAGAGAATTGGAAATATCAAGTACAAATATTAATCTTGTAAGTGAGTTTTACTAAAGCTGAAAAGTAGGACTGATATCTACTGTGCTTTATACAAGGCAACATTTTCTGCCCATGAAATTGTGTAATCTGTTTAACAAGTAATAAGATATTGTTACTGTAGTAAAGTTTATGCTGGGAAGTTTAGATTTACAAGGTTATTATTACAATCTTTGAAACAATGAGTGCTATGAATTGTTTTATTTCGGGGAGGGTTTTTTGATTAATTTTTTTAATATTTATTACTTCCAGTTACATCTCCATCACAGTGCCCTCTTTCCACCCCTCCCAGTCCCACTCTCCCACACTCTACTCCCTCCTTCCATCCCACTCCTCTGGAGTGGAGTGTCTCTACATAACAGTCCCCCACCCCAGTTCAGCAGTCATATGAGGGCCAAGAGCCTCCTCATACACTGGGGGCCTACAAGGCGGCATCACTAGGGCATAGTGTCTCATTGACAGGAAACAAAGTCTATGTTCCTGTTCTATTTGGGGGAGTTTTTTGGTTTAAGCAATCAAAACCTATTTCTTAGAATGAAACTTTCATTACAATATAAATTTAAAAGTTACCACACCACCAAAATCATATTATTTTATAAACCTCTGTAAAAAGGCTATTTATCTTGCTATCAGATATTTTTTCTTAGCATGGATAAGTCACATTTTAAATGTCAGTCATCTGGTTAACTGATAATTATTCCAGTTACTTCTATTTCAGCTAAGATAAATTTCTCATTAACCAGTAATGTTGAAGGAAAAGAAATTCCATTATGTATATGTATATATACACACACACATTTTATATATACTCTGGAGGGAAGTTTAGTGATGTTATTTTATTTCCATTGAAACATAAATTCTACTTCCATATATATGTTGAGCAACTGCATATATATTTATAATATACATATATAAAGTATATTATTTATAGCCTTATGCACAAATGTGCACAGACACATACACAGATATGTGTTGCACTGGTTTCTAGTTTTTTCAAAGAAAAGAGAACACTGGAAACAGACCAGAAAGGTTCACATCTCAATTTTCCTGCCAGACTCAGGACACTACACAGCTGGACTCCTTGTTATCATTAAAAATAGTTCTCTGCGAATAAAAACACATAATGAAAGCATTCATGTTTCTGTAGTTGGTGTAAGACAGGTCAGTTGCTCGAAACTTGTGAGTGTTGCAGTCGGTGAAAGGTGGTGTTGAACTGAGCACACAGAACAGGATCTCATTCCAAGAAATGAAATTAAATATAGAAATTTGAGGTCCCAAAGGAATACCCTGGAAACTTTTAGCAAAAAAATCATTCCTAGGGCTTAAAGTGCACTGAACACGATGTGGCTTGGGCATTCACGGTTCAGTCATTCATTTACCAGCGTCTGCTAAGCACTGAGATGGGGCATGCGGGGTACAGCGGTAAACTGCACCAGGTTGTCTGGTTGAGTTCATTACAAAAGCAGAAGAAACCACCCCTGGCATCACCTATTACATGAAAATAACAGTGTTAGAGATTTCTTACCCTTGTCTTTCTGCTGGTCAAAACTTTCTTCTAATATTAATCAAATAATCCATTAGACATTGATAGAAGCCATCACTAAAGCATTTTCTAGTAAGCCCAACAGATTTGGGGAAAATATTGCATGGTATTTTATTATTCATACTTAGCTTCATAAATAAATAGCTTTTGTAACATTTATTTATTTATTTATTCAAGTTACTTCTTGATCAGAGCCCACTCCCTCCACCCCTCCCAGTCTCACCCTCTTCTTCCCCCTCTCCCTCCTCTCCTTCTCCTCTAGTGAGGGGGGCCCCACACATAACAAGGCCCCTCAGTTCATTAGTCAGAGGAGGGCTAAAAGCTTCCTTTTGCCCTGGGGCCCAACACGGCAGTCCAGCTAGGATAAGGTGTCCCACTAACAGGCAACAGAGTCCGTGACAGACACTGCACCCCGGCCAGCACCAGTTGCTAAGGGATCTGTATGAAGACCAAACTATATGTATATATGTATAGGAGAGCCTAGGTCTCCTCTATATATGCTTTGGGGGGGTGTTTGTTTGATTCATTGGAGGGTCTGTGGAGGGTTTTTTTCTGGTTAGTGTTTCAGTCTCTGTAAGACTTTAGGGGCCTAGATTGGTAGGTTCTGTTGATATTCAAGTGTTGATCTTGACCCCTCCAGGTCCCTCTAATCCTCCTCCTTCTCTTATACAGGGCTCCCAGTGTTCCACCTAAAGTTTGACTGTGTGTCTCAGCATCTCTTTTGACCTGCTGCTGGGTGGAGTTTCTCATAGGATAGTTATGCTCAATTCTTGTTCCTTTGAGTCTATGGGTGTAGGATAGTTATCCTGTACTATATGGCTAACATCTGACTATACATGAATACATGTCATGTGCATCCTTCTGGGTCTGGTTTAGCTCACTCAGGATGAACTTCTCTAGTTCCATCCATTTGGCTGCAAATTGTATGATTTCCTTGTTTCTGATAGTTGAATAGTATTCCATTGTGTAAATGTACTACAGGTTTTTTTTTACACATTCTTAAGTTGAGGGACATCTGGGTTGTTTCCAGTTTCTAGCCATTATAAATACAGCTTCTATGAACATAGTTGTGGTGATATCCTTGTGGTTTGGTGAAGAATCTTTTGGATATATGCCCAGGAGTGGTATGGCTGGGTCTTGAGGTAGAACTATTCCCAATATTCTGAGATATTTCCAGGTTTATATCCAAAGTGGTTGTACAAGTTTGCACTTCCACCAGCAATAGAGGAGTGTTCCCCTTTCTCCACATCCTCACTAACAAGTGCTTTCACTTGAGTTTTTGATCTTAGTCATTCTGACTGATGTGAGATGGAATCTCAGAATGAACAATTACATACGAGTAACAAAATACAATTGTTCATTCACTAGGTATACTTTATATGAAATAGTTTAACTATGTAGGTACATATACAAATATTTTCACAGGTCACCTATATAACCCAAATATCATATCAATTTACAGATCACTGGTACATATCAAAAGCTCTCAGAATTTTATATTAAGGCTACAAGAGTATACTGAATTTCATGAAATCTTCCCTAAGTTTACTGTAATTGATATTATAAATGTTGTATCAATTCATGTTTTAATTTTATTATAATCTTAGTGGGTATGCTTCCAATTTTTTTGATGTCTTAGGATTTACATTTTTCCTTTAAACAAATTCCTAATTGAAGAATTATTCATATAAATTATTTGACCTCAGTTTTACTAAAATTAGAAGTTTATAAACAATCTGTAGTTCATATTCAAGTGTTCTAAGGAAAAATAGAGGTAATTACCACTAACAATGCACACAAAAGTAGTAAGTGTAAATAAGTAATAAAAGTAAAAGGTAAGTACAACACACACAAAGGAATAAGTGACAGATAAACCTTCAATGTCTCTTGAGCAGCCACAGTCCACTATAGTGACACTAATCACTTTTAATAGAAAAAAAAAAAACCTTAGTATTTTAAGCAACACCTACCCAAAAAGCAAATCCATTGAAATGCAGCCTAAACTGCAAAGCCATGAACCCAAGGCCCCTAGGACTTGCTGTAGTTTAAACAACTTTTCACTAGATGGCAGTACAGGTTGAATAGCTTCATGTCTTCAACTTTGGTACCAAAGCTAAGACATCACACAGGGAACTCCTGACTTTTGTTTAAAAAAAAAATAGATCTCTGTGAATAAAAAACACAAGCCAAAACATCAGAGAATAGGTATTCAATGCTCATTTTAACAACGTTAAGAGAAAGTATTCTAAATGTGTTTGCTATACTGTTTACCTTCCAGTATCACAAACTTAACTCTGTTCACAACACTAAGAGATTCATATTTCCAGGCCTCTGAGCCTTCCTCAAAATCCTTAATCAGAATGTTTGTAATGGAGCACAGCATCCATTTTCAAGGACTACACAAGATGATTCTAATATGAACTCCCAAAGTGACATATACTCCCAAAAATGGAGCTCAAGAGCTCCAGACTAGTCCTCTGTGCTCTCCTCTTGATCTTTTCCTTCATTCTTCACACATTGAAAGTATTGTATTCAAATAACAGCATGCCAGAAATACTAACAAAAATAGAAACTATTTCTGATTTTGATTACTACTTAAAGAGTTGTCCATTGAAAAATAAATGGCCATACAGGAAACCCTAAACCAAAATGAATTTACTGTTTGTGAGGGAATTAATTGCATATTCTACTCCTAAAGGAACAACTATTGCCTTTTATAATCTAATAATCTTTCTTACTTTTGAAATAGAACTCTAACAAATGTACCTACAGGGCCAGAGATGTGGCCCAATGGGTTAAGGTGCCTGATGCTGACCCTGCCAACCTGTGTTCAATATCCAGGACCCGTTTGGGAAAAGAATTGTCCTCTAGCCTTCACACAAGCATACACACACACACACACACACACACACACACACACACACACACTAAGGAAGGAAGGAAGGAAGGAAGGAAGGAAGGAAGGAAGGAAGGAAGGAAGGAAGGAAGGAA
>CAJQZJ010034466.1:3208957-3225295 GCA_907164525.1 Lophiomys imhausi | reverse complement strand
GGACTTTAACATTCTACTATCTAACCATCTCCATGAGTTTAAAGTTCTATATCTAACTCAGCTTTCATACTAACTTGCCTCATAATTTTAAAAATATCTTCTTAGATCCAGAACACCCTCTTGATTCCTAAACAACTCAAAATTTAACTATGAGACTCTAGCTATCTATTCTTCAACCACCTCAGAGACCTGAGAGGGATAAATATATCTGATTATATAGGAAGTGCAGGGCCTGCAGCTTCCAAAACTAAAAAATGACATACCAGTGGCTGCCTGGACAGTTCCCATTTTCTCTCCATACATTACAGCATCAATCTTCAGCCATTTGGCCCCATTTCTCTGACAGACATTGGTTGTAGAGCAGGAATTATGAAGGACTTACCTACCCTGTCTTGGCAGAGCTAGGCTGTCGACTTACCTGCTTCCAAGTTTTGTCCTTTTTGGACAGAAGTCTGTCTACAGTTGAAGCAAGTGGTTTTTCTTGCCAAGAGAATGGCTTACCACCAATTTAATCATCTCCCACTGGAGATTCTTCGATGCTCATCTTCTACGTGGAGTAATATAGGGGGTGCTGTCAGGAGCTGACATGTCTCGATATCAAAAAATCTTAAGTTAAGAAATCATCTTTGAATGCCATATTCTTCAGATCTCTTGAGGTTTTTGAAGATGCCCTATCTATCTCTTATATTTAGATAAGCAAATATTGCTTGTCTCTTAGCAACTTGATTTCTGAGTAGCTTAGAAAATAACTGTGATAGACTGTCATAGTAACTAACAAAATGACACGTTTTCATGACTATTAGTTTCCGTTTCTTAATTATCCTAAACAGTTTATGTCTAATTATAGTTAATTAAAACTATTCTTAACCCCAATGTCAGTCCATTATGTATGGGGTCCTCCCCCAAAATCCAAATCTTTCTCAATTCCAATAAAACAGGCAATCCCATTGTACCTCCCAGAGTCCTTCACCATACAGACTTTCACTTGAAACTTCTTAAGCCTTATGAAGTCTCCAGTCCACCCTAGATAACCATAATTGCTCCTTGACTTCTGAGGCATGGAACTACCCTCCTGAGCCCCAGCATATATGCCACATTCCAAAATTGTGTAAACATTCCTTAAAATGGTCCTTCCATAGGTCCTGAACTTACAATTCCAATTTTTCACTGCTCATTTGTTTTGAATCACACAAACAGTGTTGTATAAGCCCAGCCTTGCTGTGAAGGTTTTCTTGCTACAGGATGGAGCCAAATGTGTGCTGGCTGCCATATCTCAAAAAGAAGCATTAACTTCTTTGTCCTTATTCCCTTGCTAAACTCCACAGTGCTAGAAGTCAGTTCTCCCTTGAACCACTTGACTATCTAAGGATCATCTTAGGATCAACTGAGTCAACAGTAAACATTTTGTGGATTATGTCACTACCACCATTACATATGAGCTTCCCCAAAAAAGCTCTCTTTCTGTAAATGATCATCTGTGATGGATAATAACATCAGTAAAAACACTGTTGGAACTACAGACATTTATCTCAGTATCATTTGTACATTCGTGCAAGTTTCTGCATCATCACAAGAGGTCTCTCTGTTGATGATTATTTGTATCCAAGATTGACACTTTTAGGATAAAGAACTCAGTATCATTTGCCTAGGATTATTTTCTAAAACATAAGTCAAAATCAGACATCTATAAACATTACAGTACAAGGCCTCACCAAGGTATTCCAATACACTTTGGAATTCCAGACACTATTGATGGTAACAAAAGCATTCATTTTCTGTTCAAACTATCATTTGCTTCTTTCTGATTCAGGGCCCTGCTAATATCACATCACAAAGGATGCCTCAAATCTCTAGGCTCAAGTTTTCTAGTACTTCAAGTAGCTGAGATTACAGATGTGCAACCATAGCCAATGGACATTGTGCTCGTGATCATTATTTTCACCAGAATGTCCATACTCTTCCAATTTCAAGCAAGAGGGATCATAGAATGTCCCGATGACTTCCTTATGCAAGTTCAAATTCTATTAAGTGAAACGGTTTGGTTTTTTTTTTTGGTTTTTTATATTGAAAAAGATTTATTTTGTGAATTTCACATCATGCACCCTGTTCCCTCCCATCTCCCACCTCCCTCCAGACCCACCCTCCACCCTTGCAATCTGTCCCAGCATAAAAAATTACAGTTCATTGTGGAAGCTACAGTGTATCTCAGTATGTCCCACAATATTCCCCATTGTCCACACATTCTGCTTGCAAATGTTCATTATAATGATTCCTTGGTCTGGTATGAGGCCCTTGGTTCCCACTACTCCATCAGTACTGGAACCTCACTGAAACTCCTCTCAAATATGCCTTAACCGTCCTGCATCATGGAGATCCTGCAGTCCTGGGTTGTGGAACTGACCTCTTCTTGCACTCCAACAGTTCATCCATGGGGTAGATAGATGTTGGTGTGGGCCAAATCAAAACCCTGGTTCTGGACCTGCAACCCCCACTTGCAGGGCCAATTCTACTATGGAAAGGTACTACCCCAAGTGCTGCAGCATGTGAGGGGCAAGGACAGCTCTCCTTCACTTCTGACCCCATCTGGGCCAGATCTCCTGTTGGCCAATGGTGGTGAGGGCAAAAGGGAGGGGAGGGAATCTCTCCCTAGTCAACACCACAACATAGCAGACCAGAGGCAAAGCTGGCTCTCCCACACTCACTTCCTCAGGACTGGCTAACCCACAACCCCTACATTCAGGGTCAGGCAGAGTTCTTCTAGTTTCTGGCTAATTGTCTGCCCTGGGAGCCTATCCAGTGTTTGCCTGGTACTGGTCTTATAGTTATTTCAGGTTACCCCATGGCGCCAAAGTGGTCTTGGTATTCAGCTTGCTTTTTTTCCCCCATGAATGTTAGGCTACTATTCATTCATCAGAACACTGAATGTAGATATAGCCTCTCTCCTCTCTTCCACATACTGATTCACATGTGACATAGCAGTCACATCTGCAATGCCTCTAGGGACAGGTACCAACACAATTCTTTACAGACTTTGAAAGAACAATTTTCAATTTCATGTGGAAAAACAAAAATCCCAGAATAGCTAAAGAAAAAAAATCTTGTACAATAAAAGAACTTCTGAAGATATCAACATCCAAGATTTTAAGACATTCTATGGAGCAATAGTAATAAAAACCTCATGGTATTGACATAAAAATAGACAGGTCGATCATTGGAACTGAATTGAAGACCCAGAAATAAACCCATACACCTACCTACACTTGAGTTTTGACAAAGAAGCCAAAGCCATACAATGGAAAAAAAAGAAAGCATCTTCAACTGATGGTACTGGTCTAACTGAATGAAAATAGAACCATATTTATCACCCTGAACAAAACTCAAATCCAAGTGGATCAAAGACCTCAACATCAATCCAGATACATTGAACGTGATAGAAGTTGGGAATAGCCTTGAACTCATTGGCACAGGAGACAACTTCCTGAATGTAACACATAACTCAGGCACTAAGATCAACAATAAATGGAACCTCATAAAATTGAAAAGCATCTGTAAGGCAATGGACACTGACAAGAGAACAAAATAGCAGCCTACAAATTGAGAAAAGATCTTCACCAACCTTACATCTGATAGAGGGTTAATAGCCAAAATATATAGAGAACTCAAAAAAGTTTCCTGTCCTGGGAGCCTATCTGGTGCTTGTCTGGTACTGGTCTTATAGACATCACAGGCTACCCCATGGTGCCAATGTCTGTACCAATGCCAATGACATACCAAATAATCCATTTTTTTAATGGGGTTCAGAGCTAAACCGAGAATTCTCAACAGAATAAAATCAAATGGCAGAGAAGCACTTAAAGAAATGCTCAACATCCTTATTCATCAGGGAAATGCAACTCAAAATGACTGAGATTCCATCTCACACTGGTCGGAATAGCTAAGATCAAAAACTCAAGGGACAGCACATGATAGTAAAGATGTGGTGAAAAAGGAACACTGTTGCATTGCTAGTGGGATTGCAAACTGTACAACCACTTTGGAAATCAATCTAGCAGTTTCTTAGAATAATGGGAATAGTTCTTCCTCAAGACCCAACTATACCATTCCTGGGCATATACCCCAAAGGTGCACCATACAGAAGGGAAATTTGCACAACTACGTTCATAACAGCTTTATTCATAATAGCCAAAAAATGGAAACAACCCAGATGTCTCTCATCCAAAGAATAGATTAAAGAAAATAAACATGATGCATTTATACAATGGAATACTACTCAGCTATTAAAAAATAAGGAAACCATGAATTTCCCAGGCAAATGGATGGAACTAAAGATGCACATGGTATATACTCACTTATAAGTGGATACTAGCCATTTAGTACAGGATAACCGTACTACAATACACAGATCCAAAGAAGTTAAGTAACTAAGAAAGCCTAAGAGAGGATGCTTGAAACTCACTAAAAGGGGAAAGAGAAAAGACAGAAGAAGTAGATAAAGAAAGGTTACTGAGTAGGAGAGGGTAACAGAAGGGATCATCTAGTGGGAGGGGCAGGTGGGGAAAGGGCTGGGTGTAAGATGGGAAACTGGGGGCTCATCTCTGAAACAAACTGGAGACCAGGAGGCTCTTGGGAGGAGATTGGGATAACTCTAGTTGAGACTCCTACCAATGGGAGATATGAAGACTGAAGAGGCCTCCTACTAGATAGATAAGACTTCTAGGGAAAGGAGGTGATAACCAAACTGCATACAAAACCTTCAACCCAAAATTTACCTTGTATACAAGAGATGCATAGATAAAGATATAGCGGACATTGTAGGAATGACTAGCCAATGATGGGCCAACCTTAAACCTCCCCCAAGGGAGAAAGCCAACCCCTATCACTATTAATGATACTCTGCTATGATTACAGACATAAGCAAAGCATATCTATCCATTGAGAACCTCCATGCATAAGAGGACTCAAACAGAAGCTGAGACTCACAGCCAAACATTAGGCAGGACACGGGGGATCAAGGGGAAGAATAGGGAGAAGGACAGAAGACAAGAACACCACAAGAAGACCAACAGAGTCAGCTAGCTAAGCTCCACAGAGGCTCACAGAGTCTAAACCACTATTCGAAGGGCTTGCATGAACTAGATCTAGGCCCCCTACACATATGTAACTGATGGGCAGCTTAGTCATCATGTGGACCCCTAACAAGTGGAGTGGGGGTTGTCTCTGACAAATACTATGAGGCCTGCTTTTTGATCACTTCCCCTCAACAGAGCTGTAGTGCCTGGCTTCAGTGGAAGAGGAAGTGCTCAACCAGATGTGACTGAACTCTATGTGCTGGGGTGTGATGATACAGGACAGGGGAGGGCTCCCCTTTTCTGTGAAGAAGGTAACAGAAGATGAGAGAAGGAGGTGGGAGAATAGGACTCAGAGGAGAGGTAGGAGGGGGCTGTGATTGGGATGTAAAATGAAAAATTAAATTAAATTAAATTTTTAAAAGATTGAACTGTAGGCAAGCCTGTGGCACATTTTCTTAATTAGTGGTTGATGTAGGAGGGCCAAGTCTATTTTGTGTGATGCCACCCCTGGGCAGATAGTCCTTGATTCTATTTAAAAGCAAAACAAAACCACAAAGCAATTCCTATCAAAATACCAGCACAAGGTCTTTACAGACCTTGAAAGAACAATTCTCAACTTCATATGGAATAACAAAAAAAAAAACAGAATAGCTAAATCAATTCTGTACAATAAAAAAAAAAAAACAATCTGGAGGTATCACAATCCCTGATTTCAAGCTATACTACAAAGCAATAGTAATAAAAATAGCATCATACTGATATAGAAACAGACCAGGTGATCAATCGAATTGAATCAAAGACCCAGAAATAAACCCGTACACCTATGGTCACTTAATTTTTGACAATGAAGCCAACACTGCACAATGGAAAAATGAAAGCATCTTCAACAAATGGCACTGGTCTAACATGTAAAAGAATGGATGTCAACATGTAAAAGAATGCAAATAGACCCATATTTATCACCTTGCACAAAACTTTTTTTCTTTCTTTCTTTATTACTTTCAGTTACATCTCCATCATAGTCACCTCTCTCCACCCCTCCTGGTCCAACCTTCCCACCCTCCCCCTCCTTTCCCACCTATCCCGCTCCTCTGGAGTGGGCTGCCCCTACATATCAGCCGCCCTCAGTTCAACAGCCATATGAGTGTTAAGAGCTACCTCTTGCATTGGGGGCCTATATGGCAACTCTATTAGGGCAAAGTGTCCCACTAACAGGTAACAAGGTCTATGTTCCTGTTCCTTTACCTTGCACAAAACTTAAGTCCAAGTGGATCAAAGACCTTAGCATAAAGCCAGACACACTAATCTAATAGAGGAGAAAGTGAGGGAAATCCTTGAACTTATTGGCACGGGTGACAACTTCCTGAACAGAACACCAATAGCCCAGGCTCTAAGACGAACAATCAATAAATGGAACCTCATGAAACTAAAAAGCATCTGTAAGGCAAAGGAAACTGTCAGTAGAACAGAATAGCAACCTACAGATTGGGAAAAGATCTTTACCAACCCCACATCTGACACAGGGATAATATCCAAAATTTACAAAGAACTCAAGAAAGTAAACCCCAACAAACCAAATAATCCAATCAAAAATGGGGTACAGAGCTAAACTGAAAATTCACAAAAGAGGAATCTCTAATGACATTCTTAACCATCAGAGAAATGCAACTCAAGACCACTCTGAGATTCCATCTCACACCTGTCAGAATGGCTAAGATCAAAAACTCAAATGACAGAACATGCTGGTGAGGTTATAGAGAAAGAGGAACCATCCTCCATTGCTGGTGGGAGTGCAAACTTGTACAACCACTATGGAAATTAGTCTGGCGATATCTTAGAAAACTTGGAATAGTTCTACCTCAAGACTCAGCCATACCACTCCTGGGCATACATCCAGAAGATTCCTCATGAAACAACAAGGAAATCTCTTCAACTATGTTCATAGCAGCTTTATTTGTAATAGCTAGAAACTGGAAACAACTCAGATGTCCCTCAACCAAAGAATGGATTTTAAAAAATTGTGGTACATTTACACAATGGAATACTACTCAACTATCAGAAACAAAGAAATCATGCAATTTGCTGCCAAATGGATGGAACCAGAAAAGTTCATCCTGAGTGAGCTTACCCAGACCCAGAAAGATGCACATGGCATCTATTCACTTATAACTGGATTTTAGCCATGAAGTACAGGATAACTATACTACAACCAATAGACCAAAAGGAACAGGGACATGGACTTTGTTTCCTATTAGTGGGACACTTTGCCCTAGTGAAGCTGCCATGTCGGTCCCCAGTGCAAGAGGAAGCTCTTAGCCCTCATATGGCTGAAGAACTTAGGGGAACTGATAGGTGGGGGCACCCCACACCAAAGGAGTAGGAAAGGGAGAAAGGGGGTAGAGGGTGGGAGGATGGGACCAAGAGGGGTAGAAGAATGGAGCTGTGATGGAGATGTAACTTGAAGTAACAAACATAGTTTTAAAAAAAAATTTTAAAAGCAGGTTGAGCAAGCCATGAGGAACAAGCCAGTTAACAGCACCGTTCCACGGCCTCTGCATTAGCTCCTGACTCCAGGTTCCTGCCCTGTTTGAGCTCCTGCTCAGATTTCCCTCAATGATGAACAGTGATATGGAAGTCTAAGCCAAATAAACCTTTTCCTCCACAAGTTGTTTTGGTCATGGTGTTTTATTATAGCAAAAGTAACTGAAATATGTATAAAAATTGCATGTATAAAAATGACTATAAAATTACTAAAATAAAAAGAGTTTTGTGTTGGAATATCTTAATATACAATGAGATCAGTAGCATAGACATAAACAACCAGAAACAACTATATCTACAGGAAATGGCATTCAGTAATATAATATTTAAATCTAGAGAAAGGAAAATGTTTATGGTTTGCTCTATGTTCCAATCCCTCTCTGTTCCTGTCTCCCATAGTGCACATAAAGGATTATATTAGCTGGCTTTCTGTGGTGAACTAAGGAGACTGCTCACAGGTTCAGAGTTTGCAGCTACTGTATGAAGTTCTGTGTCATCAGTGGGGCAACATATCTGACTGGTATCAAGTCAAAAAACTAATGCCATTCCTGTTACTATCTTCTTTGCTTCTTGATTGCCTTGCAGTGAGAATCTCTGACCCACCACACCCTCTCCCACAATGCTCTGCTTCTCTGAAGGCCCAGAAGCTAGAGATCCAGCTAACCATGTACTGAAAACTCTGAAGCCACAAACTAAAATTAATAATCTAATCTTTTAAGTCATTTCTCTCAGGTCACAGTGATAAAAAGCCATGTAGCACAACTGAGATGAGTGAAGTAATCAGGGTGAATAGTACCCTGTCTCTCTTCTAAGATGTTTGTGTGCTCCAGCACACTACATAGGAACTGCCCAGTCCATTGTCCTTCCAAAGCTCACTCCAACACCGAGTGAGTTTTTGAATACAGACTGAACTTTCTCCACAGACCTTTTCCTTTCCTTTTTCAAGATCAGAGTCTCTCATTTTCAAAATCTTTGACTCTTTGATTAACACAAGTTCCTGTACATTTTTTCTACAGTCTACACATTGTTAGCTATGGGGTAGAGATATGTATCACCACAGTATCACCTACTACATCCTGGCCAAAGGAAGGAACAATGTAACATTGATTATCCATGCCACTAATATTTAACTACATTAGATATCCCATAGAGTCTCTTTTCAAGCCTTTAAACTGCTGAGAGAAGGAGAATCAGTCTCCCCTAGTGATGAGCCCTCTAATTGGTTATTCAACACCAAATGATCAGCCCTAAGAACATAGACATATCAGCAACACCAAGTGAACTCAGCAGGTTATGTTTATAAATTCATTTATGTTATTATACAAACATGTGTGTGTGTGTGTGTGTGTGTGTGTGTGTGTGTGTGTGTGTGTATGATTAAAGGAACAAAGGCCATGAATTTGAGAGGGAATTTGGAGGGACTTGGAAGGTGATAGACGAGGTGGAAATTATGTAAAAAATAAAATAAAATAACAGTAAAGATAGAAAAAAATAAATACATCTAGCTGTTCTGTCTGCTAAAATTAGATATTAAACTTGATAATACTTGAACAGTATGACATAAACAATGAACATTGGGATTTTCCTCTGTCACTGTGAAAGTTTATTTTGTCTGTGAACAGACGTTTTCCCATTGCAGCAGAGTAGGGAAGGAAGCTCCAATGTTCGAAAGTGACTTGAGAAACTTTTATGCATCTGGTTTACAAATGTCCTTTTTAATAATCTATTTACTTTTAATGTGCATATATGTGCATGGATGTTTTGCAGCATGTCTTTCTGTGCATTATGTGCATGCCTGGTGCCCAGGAGGCCAGAAGAGGTTGTCAGAGCTCCCTGAGACTAGAATTACAGATGGTTGAAGGCTGCCAAGTGAGTTGCTGGGAAATGAACATAGATCCTCTGAAAAAGCAGCCAGTGCTCTTAACCACTCCAGTCCTGGAAATTCCTTTTTATTTCAGGTGGAAAAACAAATTAAATTTTAGGGCAATAAGCTTCTCTTTTTTTTTTATTGTTTTTCTGACTTGTACTGTTGGGATACCCTATATTAAGACCAAAGTCTGGCATTACCAGAAAGTCCCTGAGCTTAGTACTAAATGGTGGACTCCCTTTCTCAGTGGGGTTCCCTCCTCTCCACCTGTTCTGGGGAAACCCCAGATCTATAAGGAATGTCACATAGCCCTCAGGGAAATTACAGGTCCAACCCATTCTGTGAGCATCTGGGATTCCTGGAAATGCCTCCCCATGCTAATGACATGCTAATGAGATATCTTAGTACCTTAGCTTTCAGCCAATGACCTTTGCCCATGCTTCTAACTATACCTGTAGTTGTTTACCCACTCCCCTGCTGCCCATAGGATAATTAGGTTCTGTGTTCCCCTTCTTATGCTAGGACTGCACTGCTGCGTGTAAACAAAGCATTACTGGCCCTCCTAACCCCAGTCAATCAAATGCATTCACCTCCAAAACCCTTCCCACTGCCAAAGGTTTATAAAGTCCTTGTTCATGAAATAAATGATTTCAGGGTTCCACCATCCACTTCATCAAAGATCTACCATGCTGATGTCACTGTTGCAGATCAGGTCCATATCTCAATCACCACAGTCAGTCACTGCAGTCACCCCCGGCACAAACTGCTTCCTTCTCCCATCCCACCCATCACAGGGCTTATCTCCGGCAGCATGTTGGTTACTGTTCCCAAAGCAGCCACCAGATTCACCCAAGCCAAGTCAGGCTCCCACTACCACTTGACTCAGTGCAGGAACCTCAAGCTCCCTGCTTCTACCTGGCTTGGTGCCAACAGCTTAGCTAAAAGGGCTGTGATCTTAGTCTCCCTCTCTCTTTTGCATGTGTATCTGAGGGTTGTAGCACTTTCCAATGGGGGGAGAAAATCTATTCTCTTGCCTTTCTGGCCAGAGCAGATACCCTGTGACATGGATTTCATTCTGTGTACCATCCTTTTTTGCCCAAAAACTGACAGAGCTCAGACAAAGCTTCCTTATATTTGATTATCTAGATTTTTTATGTTTATTTATTACTTTAGGTTACATTTCCTTCATAGTGTCCTCTTTCCACCCCTCCCAGTCCCAGCCTCCCACCCTCTACCCCTGTCTCTTCCATCCCACTCCTCTGGAGTGGAGTGTCCCTACATATCAGTCCTCCACCCCAGTTCAGCAGTCCTTATGAGGGCCAAGAGCCTCCTCATACACTGGGGGCATACAAGGCAGCACCACTAGGGCAAAGTGTCTCATTGGCAGGTAACAAAGTCTATGTTCCTGATCCCTTTGGTTCATTGGTTGTAGTATAGTTATCCTGTACTATATGGCTAAAATCCAATTATAAGTGAATAGATGTCATGTGCATCCATCTGAGTCTGGGTTAGCTCACTCAGGATGAGTGTCTCTAGTTCCATCCATTTGGCTGCAAATTGCATGATTTTGTTGTTTCTGATGGCTGAGTAGTATTCCATTGTTTAGATGTACCACAGTTTTTTAATCCATTCTTCGGTTGAGGGACATCTGAGTTGTTTCCACTTTCTAGCTATTACAAATAAGGCTGCTATGAACATAGATGAAGAAACATCCTTGTGGTTTGGTGAGGAATCATTTGAATGCATACACAGAGTGGTATGCTTGGGTCTTGAGGTAGAGTTATTCCAAGTTTTCTGAGGTATAGCCAAACTGATTTCCATAGTGGTTGTACAAGCTTGCACTCCCACCAGCAATGGAGGAGTGTTCCTCTTTCTCCACAACCTTGCCAGCATGTGCTGTCATCTGAGTTTTTGATCTTAGCCATTCTGATAGGTGTGAGATGGAATCTCAGAGTGGTCTTGAGTTGCATTTCTCTGATGATTAAGGATGCTGAGCACTTCTTCAAGTGTCTCTCCACTTTAGGAATTCCTCCTTTGTGAATTCTCTATTTAGCTCCATCTCCCATTTTTTGATTGGATTATTTGGTTTCTTGGCATTTAATTTCTTGAGTTCTTTGTAAATTTTGGATATTAGCCCTCTGTCAGATCTGGGGTTGATGAAGATTTTTTTCCTGTAGGTTGCCGTTTTGTTCAAATGACAGTATCTTTTGCCTTCTAGAAGCTTTTCAGTTTTATGAGGTCCCATTTATGGATTGTTGATCTTAGAGCCTGTGATCAGGGTTTCTTAATGCCATTTCTGGGCCATTTTGGGGACAGATTGTGTGTAGTGTGGTTCTTGGACTTGGCCATGTCAGCATGGTAACCCGTGGTTCCCACAGTGCCTGGGGCCAAAAGAGAAAGAGAATGGGCAATTATCTGTCTTTTCTAAGTATTCAGTACGTACATTGTATAAATAAAAGAGCAGTAATAAACTACTGTCTGTTTTAAACACTGTCTACTCCTTGTAGGCAGAAGCTACTAATAGAATGTAAGTGATGTGCTGGCCTCTCTCTGTCATTTATAACATTTGGCCTTAATTCAAGGTAGCATTTTCACATTTGCCTCATAAACCTGTTAGTAAGCTTTTTCTTTCTTGCTAAATTTCCAAAGATTGTGAATGATAAAATTGTGTTTTAATCATTGATGCATTTCTAGCACCATACAATATATGACAATATGAGAGAAGTGTCACAAATGGATGCTGAACATAACTGACAAATGCATGCTTATAATAGAGCAACTGTGACTTAAAAAAACTCACTGGGAGCATCTACAATATCCAAACATGTGACATAGGCCTCAGCCTCTCTAGAAATCAAATGAGTGGGGCCAGTCTGAATCAATGGGGCATCTGAGTTGCCAGAGAGAAAGGTAGGGGAACTGGCAATGGAGTCCATACCACCAGGGTCTCAGCAAGCCTCCCAGATTAACTGCCTGCTAAGTGCTGTAACTCCTATTTGTGGACAGGTGAGCCATAGAGGCTGGCCTTGTATTGCCTCAGGTGTTTCCAGAACCATCATAATTGATAAAGCAATGATCCCAGGACACAGCTTCTATGCAAACACAGTGAACATCTACACATACCTTGCCTTATTTCGTAGCAAGCTCTCAACCCAGCAAAAGGCCTCCACAGTGAGAACCTTATAAACAAACACCAATTCCCAAAAGATCCTTACCAGGTTTTTTTTTCTCTTCTGTCCCATTCTTTCCTGGCATTCTTCCCTACCTTAGGCATCCTTGAAATAAGACTTCAGTTTTAAGGGAAGCATTTGGACCTGTCTGGCAAAGTCTCCTGGTCTGGGCAGGCACACTTGATGAACATGCGGTGCGTGGACCTTCCTGTCATGACCATCTGCTTGAGTGGCTCTCTGCCCACTCACACACTCACTGGATTGTTTCTCTAGGACACAGGTGCCAGGCGATCATGGGTTTAAATGAGCAGCCGACATAATAAAACAAAATTTTCCTCTTCCCTTCAGGAGGATCCTTCCCCCATAGCAGCCATAATACAGTGCTCTGCATGACTTCTGAAGTTTGATTAAAGTCATACACATGACTGAAGCAAGGTTTGTATGCAGCAAACCCTGAGAGACAAGGGGTTACAGAAGAAAACAACCATGACTTCAAAAGTCATGATGCAGGAAGATGTATGGCCAAAAAGTAATTATAGGTATCTAATAATCATCACTTCAGATTTTCTTAGCTGGATCCTGTGATGGTTGCTTTTTGTCAATTGGACGCAAACCTAGATGCATCTGGGAAGAGAGAATCCCCATTGAAGAAATGTCTCCATCAGATTGTCCTATGAGCATATCTGTAGGGGAATTTTCTTAATGAATACTTGAAGTGGGACGGTCCAGTCCACTGGGCTATGTATAAAAGAGCAAGCTGAGCTTGGGAAGAAAGTCAGTAAGCAGCTTTCTCCATGATTCCATGTCAGTTCTTGCCAGAAGCTCCTGTCCTGATTTCCCTTCTCTGTGTATTATAGGCTGTAAAATGAAGTAAGCCCTTTCCTCCCCTAGCTTGCCTTTGGTCATAGTTTTAGTACCAGCAACAAAAGGCAAACTACAATGAATCCTTGCAAATGAAAGAAGAAAATATCCTATGTGGGTATGACTTTATCTTTGCTTAAAAATAGAGAGAGGCAAATGTAACATGAGAAATAGCATTAAAAACATGTGTTCAGGTCCACCTCTTTGTGAAATCTTTAGCCAGTCTCCAAATCTCAATGTTTTTAAGAGTTAAATGTGGATAAAAACTAATGCATTGTCACTATGACTATGTTACAGTCACTCCAAAATGGTAACTTAAACCAAAAATCATCTCTCTGTGGGTCATAAATCTGAGAGTGGCTCAAATAGCCAGTTGTAGCTCAGGTCCTGGTGGGGTTGCAGTCAGGACCCTATGCCTGAGCTATTTCTCAGCCTCATTTGTACATATGGGCTGAAGGATCTGAGAGTTGACATCCCAGAAGCCCTCAGGCATCACACTGTCCATCAGCTTGGCAGAGGCTGACATTAGACAGCAGACAGATATCTAACACCATTATAGAATGTCTTTTTCTACCAACATTTGTATTGTTTTGTCCCTGAAAAACAGAATTAATTTTGTACTTATGAAGAAATGTTTAAAATACAAAATCATTACTAACTTAATGGAAGGGTTCCAAAACATTGCTTTCTGGTGGTTTTTATTTGCCTTAAACTCCAGGTCACAATACATTGTTGAAGGAAGCCAAGGCTTCTCTATAACATTGGAGCATTTTTTATCTTATAGGTGTAAGATGGCATCTCAGAGTCATTTTGATTTACATTTCCCTGATGACTAAGGATGTCTAACATTTCTCTAAGTGCTTTTTGGCCATTAGAAATTCCTTTGTGGGGAATTCTCAGTTTAGCTCTGTACACCATTTATTAATTGGATTATTTGGTTTGTTTGTGTTTACTTTCTTGAGTTCTTTATATATTTTGAATATTAGTCTTCTGTCGGATGTAGGGTTGGAAAGATCTTTTCCTGTTCTGTAAGCTACCACTTTGTTCTATTAACAGAGTCTTTAGCCCTAAAACAGCTTTTCAGTTTCAGGAGGTCCCATTTATTAATTATTGATCTTAGTGTCTGAGCTGTTGGTGTTCTGTTCAGGAAGTTTTCTCTTGTTCCAATGAGATCAACACTATTCTCAACTTTCTATTCTAACAGGACTAGTGTATCTGGTTTTATGTTGAGGTCTTTGATCCACTTGGACTTGGGTTTTGTTCAGAGTGATAAATATGGATCTATTTTCATTCTTCTAAATACAGTCATCCAGTTAGACCACTACCATTTGTTGAAGATGCTTCTTTTTCCCATTGTATGGTTTTGGCCTCTTTATTAAGTGTCCATAAAGGTGTGGGTTTATTTCTAGGTCTTCGATTAGGTTTCATTTATTGACCTGTCTGTTTTTATGTCAATATCATGAGGTTTTTATTATTATTGTTCCATAGTATGTCTTGAAATCTGGCATGTTGATACCTCTAGAAGTTCTTTTATTGTACAGGATTGTTTTAGCTAGCCTGAGTTTTTTTTTTTATTTTTCCATATGAAGTTGAGAATTATTCTTTCCAGGTCTATAAAAATTGTGCTGGGATTTGGATGAGAATTGCATTGAATCTATATATTAATTTTGGTAAGATGGCCATTTTTACTATGTTAATCCTTCTGATTGATGAACATGGGAGATTTTTCCATCTTCTAATATCTTCTTCAATTTCTTTTTTCAGAGGCTTGAAGTTTTTGTCATGCAGGCCTTTAACTTGCTTGGTTAGAGTTACATGAAAATATTTTATATTATTTTGGCTATTGTGAAGTGTGTGGTTTCTCTAATTTCTTTTTCAGTCCACTTATCATTTGTATAAAGAAGGGCTACTGATTTTTTTTAGTTAACTTTGTATCTAGCCACTTTGATGAAAGTATTTATCAGCTATAGGAGTTCTTTGGTACAATTTTGCATTCCCACCAGCAATGGAAGAGATTACTCCTTGCTCCTCATCCTTCCCAGGGTGTGTTGTCACTTGAATTTTTTATCTTAACCATTCTGACAGGTGTGAGATAGAATCTCAGAGTCATTTTGATTTGCATTCCCTGGTGAGTAAGGGCATTGAGCATTTCTTTTTCTTCTTTTTTTTTAAATTTAAGTAAAGTAAGTTTATTTTTTCTTTATGTTTATTAAGTTTATTTATTCATTTTACATTCCAATTGTAGCCCATTCCTATCTTCTGGGTTCTTCCCTCCTGCCCCCTTCTCCCTACCCCCTTCCCTTCTCCACAGAAGGTTATGGGAACCCCCCCATAACCTCCCACCCCAGCACATCTAGTTGCATCTGAATGGAGTGCATCCTCTTCCATTGAGGCCATGCACCGCAGCCTCATTAGAGAGACATGATAAAAACAGTAGGCATTAGAGTCTCTGTCAGAGACAGCTCCCATTCCACTTGCTGAGGGATCCATATGATGACCAAACTGCCCATCAGTTACATTTGTGTATGGGAATGTGTGTAGGGAGCTAGGTCCTGGAACCACAGTTCTGGATTATCAAAGCAGGGATTGCAGAGACTGCAGGGTCCTTGAGGCAGGCTGGCTAGCTAGTCTAGCCAAACCTGTGAGCTCCAACTTCAGGGAGAGATCCTGTCTGAAAAGTCTAGTAGAAAATAGTAGAAGATAATACCCAATGTCACCTTCTATCCTCTACACACACCTGCATGCACATCCACACCCACATGGACACATACATATACATGCAACACACACACACACACACACACACACACACACACACACACACACACAC
>CAJQZJ010034466.1:3161402-3190743 GCA_907164525.1 Lophiomys imhausi | reverse complement strand
ACCTCCACTGTAAGATGGTTGAATTAGTGGCAAGCCTTTCTCTTGGCATGAAAAAACCCCTTGCACCAACTGCAGACAGACTGCTGTCCCAAAAGGACAAAACTTGGTAGCAGGGAAGTCGACAGCCTAACTCTGCGAAGACAGGGTAGGTAAGTCCTTCATAATCCCTGCTCTACAACAAATGTCTGTCAGAGAAACAGAACCCAAAGGCTGAAGATTGATGCTGGAATGTATGGAGAGAAAATGGGAACTGTCCAGGCAGTCATTGGTATGTTCTTTCTTAGTTTTGGAAGCTGCAGGCCCTGCACTTCCTATATAAGCAAATTTATTTATCCCTCTCAGGTCTCTGAGGTGGTTGAAGAATAGACAGCTAGAGTCTCATAGTTAAATTTTGAATTGTTTAGGAATCAAGAGGGTGTTATAGATCTAAGAAGATACTCTTGAAAGTGTTTTGCAAGATAGTATGAATGTTGAGTCACATATAGACCTTTAAACTCATGGAGTTGGTTAGATAGTAGAATGTTAAAGTCAGGGGCCAAATATGTATAAACTGGACATTGGGAAGGTATACTGGGCCATTTAACTCTCATAAATGTGGCATATTTATATCTATTGTTTTGTATAATACTTACTGTTATAAAAGAAGGAACAATCTGTTGGACTGAAAGGGGAAACTTCTGGGGGGGAGAGGGTGGAAGGGCAGGATAGGAAGGGGGAATAGGGAGGGGTTTGTTACTGAGATGTAACTTGAAGAAAAAAAATAAAGTATTTAAAAAATAACAAACTAAAACAACATACCACTTAAGTTAGTAAATTAAGTATTGTTATATCACCTTAAATGAGAGCTTACAATCAGAGTAAATGAGTCAACACTTCATTTTAGCACCCAGAAAACTATTTTTAGTGAAGGACAAACTTTATGACATGTGATGCATAAGATGCTTATTATAATAATGTTGTATTTTGTACACAGTATCTTATTTGTACCATAATTTATGTTATATAGGTTCATTATATTGTCAGCCTGAAGAGGTTATGTTAAAGTCAGGTGCCAAATACATATGGACTGGACATTGGAAATGTATGCTAAGCCATATAACTCTCATAATTGTGACCTTTTTATTTCTGTTTTGCATTGTATTTATAGTTATAAGAGAAAGAACCATTTGCTGGACTGAAAAGGAGAGCTGTTGGGGGGGGGAGAAATACCTTAAAATAAAAAAAAAAAAAAAAACGGTAGAGATTGAGGCGATTGAGGGGGTGGAGTGTGGAAGGGTGGGACTGGATTGGGGAAGGGAGGGTATTGTGACTGAGATGTAACTTGAAGAAATAAAAAATAAATTATTTTAAAAAATGAAAAAAAAATAAAAAATAAAAGGTAAAAAAAAAAGAACACATCAAAAGTATCATACACCATGATCAAGTAGGCTTCATCCCATGGATGCAGGGATGGTTCAACATACGAAAATCTATCAACGTCATTCATCATATAAACAAGATGAAAGAAAAAAACCACATGATAATCTCGCTAGATGCAGAAAAGGCATTTGACAAAATTCAACACCCCTTTATGCTAAAAGTTCTGGAGACAACGGGCATACAAGAGCCATACCTAGAAATAATAAAGGCAATGTACACCAGGCCAGTGGACAACATCAAAATAAATGGTGACATACTTGAAGCATTTCCTCTAAACTCAGGGACAAGACAAGTTTGTCCACTTTCACCATATCTCTTCAATATAGTACTTGAAGTTCTTGCTAGAGCAATAAGAAAACTAAAGGACATCAAGGGAATAAATATCGGAAATGAAGAAGTCCAATCATCCCTATTTGCAGATAGTATGATAGTATACATAAGCGACCCCAAAAATTCCACCAGAGAACGCTTACAGCTGATAAACACCTTCAGCAAAGTGGCTGGATACAAAATTAATTCAAAAAAATCAGAAGCCCTTCTTTATACAACAAATAAAAGGGATGAGAAAGAAATAAGGGAAACAACCCCCCTCACAATAGCCACAAACAACATAAAATACCTGGGGGTAACTCTAACCAAGCAAGTAAAGGACCTGTACAACAAAAACTTCAAGCCCTTGAAGAAAGAAATGGAAGAGGCTTTAGAAGATGGAAAGATCTCCCATGCTCATGGATAGGTAGGATCAACATAATAAAAATGGCCATCCTACCAAAAGCAATATATAGATTCAATGCAATTCCTATCAAAATGCCAACACATTTTTTATAGACTTGGAAAGAGCTAGTCTAAATTTCATATGGAACAACAAAAAGCCCAGAATAGCTAAATCAATCCTGTACAATAAAAAAAACATCTGGAGGTATAACCATCCCAGATTTCAAGCTGTACTACAGAGCAATAGTTGTAAAAACAACATGGTATTGGTATAGAAACAGACCAATAGGCAAATGGAATAGAATTGAAGATCCAGAAATAGACCAACACACTTATGGCCACCTAATTTTTTGACAAAGAAGTAAAAACCACACAATGGAAGAAGGACAGCATCTTCAACAAATGATGCTGGTCCAACTGGATGTCCACTTGTAAAAAAATGAAATTAGACCCATACTTATCACCTTGTACAAAACTTAAGTCCAAGTGGATCAAAGACCTTAACATAAGGCCGGTCACACTAAATCTACTAGAAGAAAAAGTGGGAGAAACCCTCGAACTAATTGGCACAGGCGACAACTTCCTGAACAGAACACCAACAGCTCAGGAACTGAGATCGACAATCAATAAATGGGACCTCATGAAACTGAAAAGCTTCTATAAGGCAAAAGACACAGTCATTTGAACAGAAAGGCAGCCTACAGACTGGGAGAAAATCTTCACCAACCCCACATTTGACAGAGGGCTAATATCCAAAATCTACAAAGAACTCAAGAAATTCAATGCCAAGAAACCAAATAATCCAATCAAAAAATGGGGGGTTGAGATAAATAGAGAATTCACAAAGAAGGAATCACTAATGGCCAAGAGACACCTGAAGAAATGCTCAACATCCTTAAATATCAGAGAAATGCAACTCAAGACGACTCTGAGATTCCATCTCACACCTGTCAGAATGGTTAAGATCAAAAGCTCAAATGACAGCACATGCTGGCGAGGGTGTGGAGAAAGGGGAACCCTCCTTCATTGCAGGTGGGAGTGCAGGCTTGTGCAACCACTATGGAGGTCAGTCTGGCGATATCTTAGAAATCTTGGAATAGCTTTGCCTCAGGACCCAGCCATACCACTTCTGGGTATACATCCAAATGACTCCTCACGGAATCATAAGGAAGTCTCCTCATCTATGTTCATAGCAGCCTTATTTGTAATAGCTAGAAACTGGAAACAACCCAGGTGTCCCTCAACCGAAGAATGGATTAAAAAACTGTGGTACATCTATACAATGGAATATTATTCAGCTATCAGAAACAATGAAATTATGCAATTTTCAGCCAAATGGATGGAACTAGAGAAGCTCTTCCTGAGTGAGCTAACCCAGACTCAGAAGGATGCACATGGCATCTATTCACCTATAGTAGGATTTTAGCTATATAGTACAGGATATCTGTACTACAACCAACAGACCATACAGAACATGGACATAGACTTTTTTTTTCTTTTTTTTCTTTCATTTGTTGTTGTTGTTGTTGTTGTTGTTGTTGTTGTTAGTTTTTGTTGGTTTGTTTGCTTGTTGGTCTGTTTTTTAGTTTTCCCTCCCCAGCAATGGACACTTTTCTCTGGTGGTACTGCCTTGTAGGCCCCCAGTGTATGAAGAGGCCCTTGGCCCTCATATGACATCTGAACTTGGGCGAGGGACTGATATGTGGGGTCAGTCCACTCCAGAGGAGCAAGATGGAAGTGTTAGGGGTTAGAGGATGGGAGGGTGGGGCTTGGAAGGGGGGAAAAAGAACAATATCATGGAGATGTAACCTGAAGCAACCAATAAATAAATTTATTAAATAAAAAAAGCAGGTAACAGGTTTAAAACACTGTAAATAAATTAAAAGTTACAGCTGTTCAACCTGACTTTATAAACCACCAACAGTTGAAAAAAACTTATGGCTAAGGTAAAATACATGAAATGCATGGGGTTATGTAGAGAGCTGCGATGTGCTGCGCCCTAAAGATGGCGCCGGTTTCCGCCTTCCACCAGCCCGAGGGTGAGCGCTCTCAGTGGTAAACAAGTCCATATTTGGCTAAGACCGCTGATCTGGCTTGCTTCCGCATACGTGGGCCTCTAAGATAGCACCACGTGGCTTTACTTGATTGGCTGTTCATATAGTATTTAGCCTGTGGGTTGGGTCTGCCCGGGCATTCGGAAGACTGTTTTCAAGGGACCTGAATAAACTGCTGGAGAAGAGCTTTTGTGAGTTGCGTCATCCTTGCTGGTCGAGGGGGACGCGACAGGGTTAGACCATACTTTTAACTTCAGCAGAGACAGGAGGAGCACTATAGAGTTAGTTGTCTTATAAATTCTAGAGTTACAAGGAACAGGGTGGTGATGGTACACACCCTTAATCCCATCATTCGAGAAGAATACACCCTAAATCCCAACACACTAGAGACAGAAAGAGGCAGATACCAGAGCTCAAGTTCAGCCTGATACAAAACAAGTTCTACATAGAGAAAAACTTTAATCCAGGGGCGGGGGAGCACATCTTTAATCCCTTCAGTTGGGAACCACAGGTCTTGATCCCAATACTTAGTATGCAGAGACAGGCACATAGGATCTGGAAGGATTTAAGTTTAAAAGCTACATACAAAAGGCATGCTCAATGTAAACAAATTGTCCTTTGAGATCTCAAAATATATACACTAAAGGTTTGTTTAGCTCCAAAATAAAAAATAATTTCTTCTTTAATCCACATTGAATGATAATACTTTATATATTGTCAAAAAACCAAATTTGATCTAGGAAAATTATTACCTGACCCCCCCCCCAAAAAAAAGGTAATTGCCCCAGAGTTAGGATTAGAGCAGGGCTCTGTTCTTATCTTTCCAGGAGACTTAAAGCATCCATTCTAGGAATCCAGGGACAACTGGACAAGGGAAACCTTAGCAGAAAACAGAGCAGACACTGAAGAAGACGAGCGGCCCAGATGATCCAGCCTTGCAGACTCCCTTAGTAGCTGTTTATTCAAAAGTCTACAACCACAATTCAAAATCACTAAGATCGTTCAGCTCCACAGACTGCTCCAGCCAGAACTTCAGTAAAGGCCCAAAGATCAGCTTCTGTCTACAAACTTCTTAGGACATCTAAATAGCTGAACACAAAAGGACTGAACATCAAATGATTCTATTAACATTTTTCGCCATTTTTCCATCCCTATTTGGGCCCCAAACAGGTTTACTACGTCCCAAATCAGCAGGAAGTCATTTATGAGAGCAATGTCCCAGGCCCAGAAGGTGGGGAGGGTGTTTCCCCCTCCCTTTGGTTATTTGATGGATAACAGAAAATTTTGTCATTTAGGGGAAGAGACTACAAGCTGTTAAATGGTCGTGTTAAATGGGTTTTGGAGGTTAGACCTAGGGACTTCTCTCTGTTTCTTTTCTGTATTCTTCTTTCTCTCCTATGTAGGAGTGAATAGACTTGAGAAAAAATGGGACATAGACATAGTATAGAAAAGATCAAGAAAAAACGACAGATTATTGAATAAGCCCTTATACCTTTGTATATTGATACAAAATTAATACTATATTATGTTGAATTGTTATTGATCATTGTATATTAACACAAAATTAAGATTGTATTGGACTACATCGGTACTGATCTTAGTATATTTATACAAAATTAAGAGTATATTTGGCCACATTGGTATTTATCTTTGTATATTGTTACAAAATTAAGGGTAACACTTCTTAAAGGTATTGTACCTAGTAATGCTGAAAAAGGAAATGTGAAGTTTTGGCCTTTGGCTACCAACCATCATAAACTGTTTAGGATAATTAAGAAATACAACCTAGCAGTCATGCAAGCGTGTCATTTTGTTAGTTACTATGACAGTCTATCACAGTTATTAAACATAAGAGATAGACAGGGCATCTTCAAAAACCCCAAGAGATCTGCAGAGTATGGCATTCAAAGATGTTTTCTTAAATTAAGATTTTTTTGATATCGAGACATGCCAGCTCCTGACAGCATCCCCTATTCCACTCCAAGTAGAAGATGAGCAATGAAGAATCTCCAGTGTGATGGTTGAATTAGTGACAAGCCTATCTCTTGGCAAAAAAAAAAACAAAAAAAAACCATGCTTCAACTGTAGACAGACTGCTGTCCAAAAAGGACAAAACTTGGAAGCAGGTAACTCGACAGCCTAGCTCTGCCAAGACAGGGTAGGTAATTCCTTCGTAATTCCTGCTCTACAATCAATGTCTGTCAGAGAAACGGGGCCAAATGACTGAAGATCGATGCTGTAATGTATGGAGAGAAAATGGGAACTGTCAAGGCAGCCACGGGTATATCATTTCTTAGTTTTGGAAGCTGCAGGCCCTGCACTTCCTATATAATCAGATATATTTATCCCTCTCAGGTCTCTAAGGTGGTTAAAGAATAAATAGCTAGAGTCTCATAGTTAAATTTTGAGATGTTTAGGAAACAAGAGGGCGTTCTGGATTTAAGAAGATGTTTTTAAAATTGTGATGCAAGTTAGTATGAAAGCTGAGTTAGATAGAGAACTTTCAACTCATGGAGATAGTTAGATACTAGAATGTTAAAGTCAGGTGACAAATACATATGGACTGGACATTGAGAATGTATGCTAATCCATATAATTCTTAGAATTGTGGCCTATTTATTTCAGTTGTTTTGTACTGTATTTATTGTTATAAGAGAAAGAACCATTTGTTGGACTGAAAAAAAAGAATTATGCATTCTGGGGGAATGGTGAGAGGGTAGGAGGGTGGGGCTGGGAGGGGTGGAGGGAGAGGGCTGTGATGGAGATGTAACTTGAAGTAATAAATAAACATTAAAAAAAAGAAACACAATAGAAAAATCACATGATCATCTTAGATGCCAAAAACACCTGTGACAAAATCCAACACAGCATCACGATAAAAGGCACAGAGAAAGTAAGGGGTCAGGAAAGATACCTTAACATAAGAAAGGTATATATTATCCTAGTCACCATTATCCTAAACACAAAAACTTTAAGCAGCCCTGATATTATCAGAAATAAAAGAAGGCTTTTGATTATCCCCACTCCTTTTCAATATATTACTTGAAACACTAGGTAAAGCAGTAAGGTAACACAAAGAAAGTAAAGGAATACCAATAGTAAAAGAAATCAAATTACTCATATTATTAGCAATGATACAATATACATAAGAGATCTCAAAAATTCTAACTGAAAAGTTCAACAATTTTGGCAAAGTGGTAGCATACAAAATAAAATTACAAAAAAATTAAAATATTTTCTATACATCAATATTATGACTGAGAAAAAAATCATGGACACACAACAGCCTCAAAGAAAATAAAATATCTAGGAATAAACCTAACTGGAAAGGTAGAAACCCCCTATAATAAAAACTTTAAATTTATGAAAATATTGAGAAAGATACTTTTTAAAAAGTGGAAAGACATCTCATGCTTATGGATTGGTAGACTTAATATTATGAAAATGGCCAACTCACCAAAAGCAATCACAATCAAAATCCTCACAACATCCCTCACAGAAATATTTTGAAAACCCCTAAAATGTATATGAAACCATGAAAGACTCCAGAGAGTCAAAGCTATCATAGAAAAAAGAACAATTCTGGAGAGATTACCATTCCAGATTTCAAGAGATATTACAGATCTGTAGTAATAAAAATTGTATAGTACTGGCACAAAAACAAATGTGTAAACCAATGGAATAAAAATAGAAATACCAACCGTGAGTATTCATAACTACAATTACCTGATATTTAACAAGGTAAAAAATATACAGTGGGGAAAAGACTGATCTTCAACTATGCTGGGCAAACTATATGTCCACATGTAGAAGAATTAAATTAGGCTCATGTCAACCACCCTGAAAAAAAAACAAAAAAACAAAAAAACAAAAAAAAAACCTAACTCTGAATGGATCAAAGGCATAAATATGAAACCTAAAATAGTAAAACTGCTAGAAGAAAATGTAGGCAGTGCCTAACATAATATAGATGTAAGAAAAGACATTCTGAAAAGTACAACATTTGTCCAGATATTCAAGACAAATGTGGCCTCAAAACTAAAAACTTCTGTATAATTAAGGAAAACAATGGCTGAATGAAAAAGAGGCTCACAGAATGAGGAAGAATATTTGGCACCTATACTTCTGACAAAGGATTACTATTCAGAATATATAAAGAACTCAAAAAACAAGGGTCCACATGGGACACGGTGAGCAGTGATTCACCTTGGACACAGCCATCAGAAATTAACTTAACACTGTCCCCTAAAATTCCATCAACTTCCCTCCTGAGGGGCCCTGACAGGCCCCAGAAACACTTTCGTTAGACCCCATCCTGCCTTTCCACTGCCTGCCAAGTTCACCTAGGGCACAGCCAACAGAGGTGAGATGCACGGATCCCCTTTAACTCCAGAACCTTCCCTCCCAATGAGGTCTGTCAGATCTCAGGAACATCCAGACCTGTAGTCCCCAGGAACACCCAGACCCAAGGCTCTGCCTGCCTCCCTGAGGAGTCAAGTCAGCATCAGGAACAGCCGGCCAACACTAGGGACAACCAAATGGCTAAAGACCAATATAAGAACACAGTCAACAAGGGTCAGGGTAATATGACATTACCAGAGCATAGCTATCCTACTATAGTGATATTTTGATATCCTAACACAGCAAAAGCACAAGAAGATGACCTTAAAGGCATCTTGTAAAGATGATAGAGGTCTTTAAAGAGGAAATGAAAAAATCCCTTAAAGATATACAGGAAAATACAAGAAGGTAAAAGAAATAAATAAACCTGTTCAAGACCTAATAATGGAAATAGAAGCAATAAAGAAAGCAAAAACTGAGGAAATTCTGGAGATGGAAAACCTAGGGAAGAGAAGAGGAACTACAGACATAAGCATCACCAACACAATACAAGAGATGGAAGAGAGAATCTCAAGCATGTAAGATACTACTGAAGAAATCAATACATCAGTCAAAGAAAATGTTAAATCTAAAAATCTCCTGTCACAAAACATCCAAAAAATCTAGGACACTATGAAAAGACCAAACCCAAGAATTATAGAAATAAAAGAAAGATAAGACTCCCAGCTCCAAGGCCCAGAAAATATTTTCAACAAAATCATAGAAGAAAACTTCCCCAACCTAAAGAAAGAGATGCCTATAAATATTCAAGAAGCTTACAGAAGATCAAATAGATTGTATCAAAAAATAAAATTATCTTACAACATAATAATCAAACACTAAATGTACAGAAAGAAAATGAAAAATATTAAAAACTGCAAGGGGAAAGGCCACGTAACATATAAAAGAAGACCTATCAGAATTACACTCAACATCTCAAATGAAACTATAAAAGACAGAAGGGTTTGGGCATATAATTTTCAGACATTAAAAAAACACAAATATATAGATTATTATACCTAGCAAAATTTCAATCACCATACCTAGAAAAATCAACATATTCCCCCAACAAAATCAAATTTAAGAATATCTATCCATAAATCCAGCCCTGCAGAAGAGACTAGAAGGAAACATCCAAGCCACAAAGGCTAACTATACCCAGGAAAACACAGTAAATAAATAACCCACAGCAAAACCAAAAGAAGAGAAACACACACACACATTACCACCACCAACACCAAAAAAAACAGAACTAACAATCAATGCTTATTAATATCTCTCAACATCAGTAAATTCAATTCCCTAATAAAAAGACACAGGCTAACAAAATGGATGCAAAAACAGGACCCATCATTCTGCTACATACAAGAAACACACTTCAGCAACAAAGATAGACTTTACCTCAGAGGAAAGAGTTGGAAAAAAGATTTTTAAAGCAAACGGACCTAAGAAGCAAACTGGAATAGTCATTCTAGTATCTAATAAAATACACTTTCAACTAATATTAATCAAAAGAGATGGGGAAGGACACTACATACTCATCAAAGGAAAAATCCACCAAGATGACATCTCTATTCTGAACACCTATGCCCCAAATGCAAGGGCACCCAAATTCATAAAAAACAAAATTACTAAAGATTAAATCACACTCATTCCCCACACATTAGTAATGGGAGACTTCAATACCCCACTCACAATGGATAAGTCATCAAGACAGAAACCAAACAAAGAAATGATGAGTCTAACAGAGGTCATGAACCAAATGGACAGAACCAAATCTACAGAACATTTCAACCAAACACAAAAGAATACACCTTCTTCTCAGCACCTCATGGAACCTTCTCCAAAATTGACCATTCACAAAGCAAGCCTCAACAGATACAGGAAAATTTAAAAACCCATTGTATCCTATCAGACCAACATGGATTTAACATGGACTTCAGCAACAGGAGAAACAAAAGAAAATCTATAAACTCATGGAAGCTAAACAACTCTCAACTTAATGACCACTGTGTCAGATAATAAATAAAGAAATTAACGACTTAGTCAGGTATGGTGGCACATGCCTTTAATCCCAGTATTTGGGAGGCAGAGGCATACCAATCTCTGTGAGTTCAAGGCCAGCCTGGTCTACAAAGTGAGTCCAGGATACTCCATATTGATACACAGAGAAACCCTGTCTTGAAAAAAAAAAAGAAAAGAAAAAGAAAAGAAAAGAAATGAAAGACTTATCAGCAGGAAGTAATTTTAATAGAGCTACATCCCATTCCCAGAAGGCGGGGAGGGGGAAGTTAACCCATCTTTGGACATTTGATGGGTTATAAATGTTTGTTGTTATTTACAGGGATTGGTTATGAGTTGTTAAATAGATTTTGGAGGTTAGACCCAGGGATTTCTTTCTTTTTCTTTCCTGTATCCTTCTTTCTTTCCTATGTAGGGGGGAAAAGACTTGAGGAAAAAATGGGATGTAGACATAATCTAGGAATGATAAAGAAAAAGGGACAGATTATTGAATATGCTCTTATTACTTTGTATATTGATACAAAATTAAGATCATATTTTGTTGCACTGGCATTGATCTTTGTACACTGATACAAAATTAAGGTTAAGTTTTTTTAAGATACTGTACATAGGTAATGCTTAAAAATGTAATGTGAAGTTTTGTACTTTTGATAGCAACTGTCATAAACTGTTTAGGATAATTAAGAAATGCAAACAAATGGTCATTCAAACATGTCATTTTTTAGGTATTACTGTTGTTTATCACAGATGTTTTCTTTTTTTTTTATTTCTTCAAGTTACATCTCAATCGCAGTCCCATCCTTATTGCCCCTCCAGTCCCACCCTCCCACCCTCAACCCACCATCCTCTTCCCTTTTTTTTAAGTTTAAGGTATATCTTATTTCCCCCTACAGTTTCCCCTTTCAGTCCAACAAATGGCTCTTTCCCTTATAATAATAAATACAATACAGTACAACAGAGGTAAGTAGGCCACAGTTATGAGGGTTATATGGCTTAACGTACACTCCCAATGACCAGTCCATATGTATTTGGTACCTGACTTTAACATTCTACTGTCTAAACATCTCCATGAGTTTAAAGTTCTATATCTGACTCAACATTCATACTAATTGCAACACAATTTTAAAAGTATCTTCTTAGCTCTATAACACTCTCTTGACTCCTAAACAACTCAAATTTTAATTATGAGACTCTAGCTATCTGTTCTTCAACCACCTCAGAGACCTGAGAGGGATAAATATATCTGATTTTATAGGAAGTACAGGGTCTGCAGCTTCCCAAACTAAGAAATGACATACCAGTGGCTGCCTGGACAGTTCCCATTTTCTCTCCATACAATACAGCATCGCTCTTCAGTCGTTTGGCCCCGCTTCTCTGACAGATATTGATTGTAGAGCAGGGGTTATGAAGGACTTACCTACCCTGTCTTGGCAGAGCTAGACTGTCAACTTACCTGCTTCCAGGTTTTGTCCTTTTTGGGACAGCATTCTGTCTACAGTTGGAGCAAGGGGCTTTTCCTACCAAGAGATAGGCTTGCGACTAATTCAATCATCTCCCACTGGAGATTCTTCGATGCTCATCTTCTACTTGGAGGAGAATGGGAGGAGCTGTCAGTCGTTGATATGTCTTGATATAAAAAAAATCCAAAGTTACGAAAACATTTTTGAATGCCATATTCTGCAGATCTCTTGAGGTTTTTGAAGAGGCCCTATCTATCTCTTATATTAGGGTAAGCAGATGTTGTTTGTCTCTTAGCAGGTTTATTTCTGATTAGCTTAGCAACTAACTATAATAGGCTGTCATAGTACCTAACAGAATGACTGGCTTGCATGACCATTAGTTTGCATTTCTTAGTTATCCTAAACAGTTCATGACAGTTAGCAGTAAAAGGCCGAAACATAACATTTCATTTTTTTTCTTTACCTCCTAACACTTCCATCCCATTTCTCTGGGGTGGGATATCCTTATATAACAGTCCCTCATCCCAGTTGAGAGGTTGTATGAGGGCCAAGAGCCTCTTCATTCATTGGGGATCTATGAAGAAGTACCATCAGTGAAAAGTGTCTCGTTGTCTGGGAGAGAGAACTACTAAACAAACAAATCAATAAGCAGACAATAGATAAAAAAGAATAAAAAGTAGAAAAAAATATAACTAATATATAAAAAATAAAAATTAAAAATAAGAAGTCTATGTCCAAGTTCCCTTTGGTGTGTTAGTTGTAGTACTGATACCTTCTACTATATAGCTAAAATCCTACTATAAGTGAATAGATGCCATATGTGTCCTTCTGAGTCTGGGTTAGTTCACTCAGGATGAGCTTTCCTAGTTCCATCCATTTGGCTGCAAATTGCATAATTTCATTGTTTCTGATAGCTGAATAATATTCCATTGTGTAGATGTACCACAGTTTTTTAACCCATTCTTCGGTTGAGGGACATCTGGCTTGTTTCCAGTTTCTAGCTATTACAAATAAGGCTGCTATGAACATAGATGAGGAAACTTCCTTATGATTCCGTGAAGAGGCATTTGGGTGTATACCCAGAAGTGGTATGGCTGGGTCCTGAGGCAGAGCTATTCCAAGTTTTCTAAGATATCGCCAGATTGACCTCCATGGTGGTTGCACAAGCCTGCACTCCCACCAGCAATGGAGTAGGGTACCACTTTCTCCACACACTCGCCAGCATGTGCTGTCATTTGATATTTTGATCCTAGCCATTCTGACAGGTGTGAGATGAAATCTCAGAGTCGTCTTGAGTTGCATTTCTCTGATGATTAAGGATGTTGAGCATTTCTTCAAGTGTCTCTCAGCCCTTAGGGATTCCTCCTTTGTGAATTCTCTATTTAGCTCCATCTCCCATTTTTTGATTGGAATTTTTGGTTTCTTGGCATTGAATTTCTTGAGTTCTTTGTAGATTTTGGATATTAGCCCTCTGTCAGATGTGGGGTTGGTGAAGATTTTCTCCCAGTCTGTAGGCTGCCGTTTTGTTCAAATGACAGTGTCCTTTGCCTTACAGAAGCTTTTCAGTTTCATGAGGTCCCATTTATTGATTGTTGATCTCAGGTGCTGAGCTGTTGGTGATCTGTTCAGGAAGTTGTCGCCTGTACCAATTAGTTCGAGGGTTTCTCCCACTTTTTCTTCTAGTAGATTTAGTGTGACCAGCCTTATGCTAAGGTCATTGATCAACTTGGACTTAAGTTTTGTACAAGGTGATAAGTATGGGTCTAATTTCATTCTTTTACAAGAGGACATCAAGTTGGACCAGCACCATTTGTTGAAGATGCTGTCCTTCTTCCATCATGCTGTTTTGGCTTCTTTGTCAAAAATTAGGTGGCCATAAGTGTGTGGGTCTATTTCTGGATCTTCAATTCGATTCCATTTGCCTATTGGTCTGTTTCTACAACTATTGCTCTGTAGTACAGCTTGAAATCTGGGAGGGTGATACCTCCAGATGTTTTTTTATTGTAAAGGATTGATTTAGATATTCTGGGCTTTTTGTTGTTCCATATGAAATTGAGACTAGCTCTTTCCAAGTCTATAAAAAATGTGTTGGCATTTTGATAGGAATTGCATTGAATCTGTATATTGCTTTTGGTAGGATGGCCATTTTTATTATGTTGAGGCTACCTATCCATGAGCATGGGAGATCTTTCCATCTTCTAAAGGCCTCTTCGATTTCTTTCTTCAAGGGCTTGAAGTTCTTTTTGTACAGGTCCTTTACTTGCTTGGTTAGAGTTACCTCCAGGTATTTTATGTTGTTTGTGGCTATTGTGAAGGGGGTTGTTTCCCTTATTTTTTTCTCAGCCCTTTATCTGTTGTATAAAGAAGGGCTTCTGATTTTTTTGAATTAATTTTGTATGCAGCCACTTTGCTGAAGTTGTTTATCAACTGTAAGCGTTCTCTGGTGGAATTTTTGAGGTCACTTATGTATACTATCATATCATCTGCAAATAGGGATGATTTGACTTCTTCGTTTCTGATGTTTATCCCCTTGATGTCCTTTAGTTGTCTTATTGCTCTAGCAAGAACTTCAAGTACTATATTGAAGAGATATGGTGAAAGTGGACATCCTTATTTTGTCCCTGAGTTTAGAGGAATTGCTTCAAGTTTCTCACCATTTATTTTGATGTTGTTCACTGGCCTGCTGTATATTGCCTTTATTATTTCTAGGTACGGCTCTTGTATGCCCGTTGTATCCAGAACTTTTACCAGGAAGGGGTGTTGAATTTTGTCAAATGCTTTTTCTGCATCTAGCGAGATTATCATGTGGTTTTTTTCTTTCATCTTGAATATATGGTGAATGACGTTAATAGATTTTCGTATGTTGAAACATCCCTGCATCCCTGGGATGAAGCCTACTTGATCATGGTGTATGACACTTTTGATGTGTTCTTGAATTCTGTTTGCTAGTATTTTATTAAGTATTTTTGGATCTATTTTCATGAGGGAGATTGGTCTGAAGTTCTCTTTCTTTGTTGGGTCTTTGTGTAGTTTAGGAATCAGGTTGATTGTGGACTCATAGAATGAGTTTGGCAATGTTCTTTCAGATTCTATTTGGTGAAAGAGTTTGAAAAGTATTGGTGTTAGCTCCTCTTTGAAGGTCAGGTAGAATTCCATGCTAAAGCCATCCTGCCCTGGGATTTTTTGGTTGGGAGATTTTTAATGACTGTTTCTGTTTCCTTAGGGGATATAGGGCTGTTTAATCTGTTTATCTGATCTTGATTTATCTTCGGTAGGTAGAAACTATCAAGAAAATTGTCCATTTAACTTAAGTTTTCAAATTTGGCAGAGTATAGATTTTTAAAGTAGGATCCAAATATTCTCTGGATTTCCTCAATGTCTGTTGTTATTTCACCCTTTTCATTTATGATTTTGTTGATTTGGGTTTTCTCCCTCTGTCTTTTAGTTAATTTGACTAAGGGTCTGTCTATTTTGTTGATTTTCTCGAAGAACCAACTCTTGGTTTCATTGATTCTTTGTATAGATCTTTTTGTTTCTAAGTTGTTGATTTCAGCCCTAAGTTTGATGATCTCCTGCCTTCTGCTCCTCTTGGGAGTTTTTGCTTCTTTTTTTTTCCAATTCACTCAGTTTAGCTGTTAATTCGCTAATATGAGCTGTCACAACTTTCTTTTTGAAGGCACTTAATGCTATGAACTTTCCTCATAGCACAGCTCATTGTGTCCCATAAGTTTGGGTATGTTGTGTCTTCATTTTCGTTGGATTTTAAGAAGTCTTTGATTTCCTTCTTTATTTCTTCCGTGACCCAGTGGTCCTCTAGTAAAGAGTTGTTCAATTTCCATGTGATGTAGACTTTCTGGTGATTCTTTTGCTATTGAAGTCCAGCTTTATTCCATGGTGGTCTGATAAGATACAAGGGGTTATTTCAATTCTCTTGTATATGTTGAGGCTATCTTTGTGTCCAATTATATGGTCTATTTTGGAGACGGTTCCGTGAGGTGCTGAAAAGAAGGTGTATTCTTTTCTGTTTGGGTGAAACTTTCTGTAGATATCTGTTAGGTCCATTTGGTTCATGATCTCTGTTATACTCATTATTTCTCTGTTTGGCTTCTGTCTTGATGATCTGTCCATAGTTGTGAGTGGGGTGTTGAAGTCTCCCACTATTAAAGTGTTTGGATCAATGTGCGATTTAAGTTTTAGAAGCGTTTCTTTTATAAATGTAGGTTCCTTTGTATTTGGGGTATACATGTTCAATATTGAGATGACCTCTTGGTGTATATTTCCTTTTATGAGTATGTAATGCCCTTCTCTGTCTTTTTTTATTAACTTCAATTGGAAGTCTATTTTGTTTGATATTAGGGTGGCTACTCCAGCTTGTTTCCTGGGTCCATTTGCTTGGAAGACCTTTTCCCAGCCCTTTACTCTGAGGTAGTGTTTATCTAATAGTGAGATGTGTTTCTTGTATACAGCAAAAAGATGGGTCTTGTTTACGGATCCAGTCTGTAAGTGTGTCTTTTTATTGATGAGTTGAGTCCATTGATGTTGATGGATATTAGTGACAAGGGGTTGTTATTTCCCATTATTTTGGTATAGCTGGCTGTCTTGTGTTTCTCTTTTGTTTAGTTGCTGTGGAGGTTTCTATTTCCTCTGTTTTCTTGGGTGTAGTTATCTTCTCTGTGTTGGAATTTTCCTTCTAGGATTTTCTGTAGGGCTGGGTTTGTGAGGAGATATTGTTTGAATTTGATTTTGTCATGGAATATCTTGTTTTCTCCTTCTATGTTGATAGTGAGTTTTGCTGGGTATAGTAGTCTGGCTGGGCACCTCTGTTCTCTCAGGGCTTGTAGGACATCTGTCCAGGCCCTTCTAGCTTTTAAAGTTTCTGAGGAGAAGTCAGGTGTGATTCTGATGGGTTTGCCATTGTATGTGACTTGGCCTTTTTCTCTTACAGCTTTTAATATCCTTTCTTTGTTCTCTACATTTGGAGTTTCTATTATTATGTGGCGAGAGGAGTTTCTTTTCTGATCTAATCTGTTTGGTGTCCCGTAAGCCTCTTGGATTTTTACTGGCATCTCTTTCCTTAGGTTTTGGAAGTTTTCTTCTATGGCATCTCTTTCTTTAGGTTTGGGAAGTTTTCTTCTATGATTTTGTTGAAGATATTTCCTGGACCATGGAGTCAGGAGTCTTCTCTTTCCTCTATGCCTATAATTCTTAGGTTCCGTCTTTTCATTGAGTCCTTGATTTCTTGGATGTTGTGGGTGAGAGATTTTTTAGCGTTCTCATTTTCTTTGGATGTTGTACTGATTTCTTCCATCGAATCTTCCATGCCTGAGATCCTGTCTTCCATCTCTTGCATCCTATTTTTCATACTCACATCCGTAGTTCCTGTTCTCTTCTCTTGATTCTCCATTTCCTCTCTTAACTCTGACTGTGTTTTCTTTATTGTTTCCATTTCTATTTTCATGTCTTGAATGGTAGTGTTCGTTTTGTACATGTCCTTCTCCAGTTTGCTTGTTTTTGTCTGGAGATCTTTCATTGCTTTATCCTTTTCCTGTTCAAGCTCTGTCACCTTGGATTGGAGCTCTTTAATGATGTTATTCGTTGTTTTGACTTGTAGAATCGTGGCTTCTTTGAATTCCTTCATAGTTTTAAGTTCTTCTTGAAGGGACTTTATCACTTTCCATAATGTAGAATTGTCATAATTTTCATGTGTTTCAGTTGTGGTGAGGTGGATCGGGCTGGACAGAATAGCGTTGCTTTCTTTTGTTGGAGACATTTCTCTCTGTATTTTTTTTTTTTTTTTGTCTCTGGCCTCTGGCCATGAGGAATTTTTTTTTGTTTTTTGCTGTCTTCTGTACTTGGGTCCAAAGGGGGCACTGTGGTGTAGGAGTTGCCTTACTCCACCCCTATAAGGAGAGTCATTCAGTCCTGCCTCCCAGGTGGGAACCTAATTAATTCAGGTGGCGGAGCTGTGCACAAGTTAGCTCTGAAGGGCCCTTACTAGTACAAAAGTTCCATATAGGACAGTTTCAAATATCTCACAGTTTGCCCGGGGTTGGTTCCTGTAGGGGGTAATTCTGCAGTTCAGCTTCAATAGCCTTGCCGCTCCCGAGGCTTGGAAGCTGGCCTGTGACGTCACAGACTGGGATCTGAAGGTGCTTTGCAGTGGAGCTCCTTCACTTCCACGGGTCCCAACCTTTCCCAGATAATTGGATGGTCTGTGTGAGACCTGGGAGTGCCCAGCAGAGTGGGGATTATCTCTGCGTCGTTTCTGAATCTGCTGGCTGGGCATTAGATTGGAACTTACCAGGTATTTCTCCTTTTGGGGGGATGGGTAATCCCGATTCCCGGGTCCAGTGGCTTCCTAGTGTGTCAGAGAGTGAGAAGTGGCATCCTGCCCCGGCATCTTCCGTGGTCCCTGTGTAGCTGGGTGAGATTTAGAAGGGGTTGTGCCCTTTGTACAGCGTCCTGCAACACTTGCCGCCTTGTGACTGTTGACCCCGAAATCAAAATACGTCCGCGGCAGCCGCCGCCATCTTGAACCCCCACAGATGTTTTCTAAGTCATTCAGAAATCAAGTTGCTAAGAGATAAGCAAAATTTGCTTATCCAAATGTACAGAGATAGATAGGTGCTCTTCAAAAACCTCAAGACTCTGTAGAATCTACATTCAAAGATGTTTTCTTAAGATTTTTTTTATATTGAGACATGTGAGATCCTGACAGCACCCCCTATTTTACTCCAACTAGATGATGAGCATAAAAGAATCTCCATTTGGAGATGGTTGCATTAGTGGCAAGCTTGTCACTGGGCAAGGAAAATCCCTTGCTTCAACTGTAGACAGAATGCTGTCCAAAAAGGACAAAACTTGGAAGTAAGTTGAAGCCTAGGTCTGCCAAGACAGTGTAGGCAAGTCCTTCATAATTCCTGCTTTATAATTAATGTCTGTCAGAAATACTGGGCCATGAGGCTGAAGAAAGATGTGCTAATGTATTGAGAGGAATTGGGGACTGTCCATGTACCCAGTTGTCTGTCATTTCTCAGTTTTGGAAGCTGCTGGCTCTGCACTTCCTGTATAATCAGATATATTTATCCTTCTCAAGTCTCTGATGTGGTTGAAGAATAGATAGTTACAGTCTCACAGTTAAGTTTTAGGTTGTTTAGGAATTAAAAGGATGTTCTAGGTCTAAGAAGATTTTTTTTGTTTTTTGGGTTTTTTTCTACTAGTGGGCTTCCCTCTTGCTTTTTTTAATTTATTTTTTATTTCTTCAAGTTACATCTCAATCACAATCTCCTCCCTACTCTCTGCTCCAGTCCCCTCTTCCCACACTCTTCTCCCTCAACTCCCCATCCTCTTCCCTTTTTTTTTAAGTTTAAGGTGTATCTTTTCGACAAAACCTGGAAGTAGGTAAGTCGACAGCCTAGCTCTGCCAAGACAGGGTAGGTAAGTCCTTCATAACCCCTGCTCTACAATCAATGTCTGTCAGAGAAGCGGGGCCAAACGACTGAAAAGCGATGCTGTAATGTATGGAGAGAAAATGGGAACTTTCCAGGCAGCCACTGGTATGTTATTTCTTATTTTGGGAAGCTGCAGACCCTGTACTTCTTATGAAATCAGATATATTTATCCCTCTCAGGTCTCTGAGGTGATTGAAGAACAGATAGATAAAATCTCATAATTAAATTTTGAGTTGTTTAGGAGTCAAGAGAGTGTTATACATCTAAGAAGATACTTTTAAAATTGTGTTGCAATTAGTATGAATGTTGAGTCAGATATAGAACTTTTTTTTTTTTTTTGGTTTTTCGAGACAGGGTTTCTCTGTGTATCCTTGGCTGTCCTGGACTCACTTTGTAGACCAGGCTGGCCTTGAACTCACAAAGATTCGCCTGCCTCTGCCTCCCAAGTGCTGGGATTAAAGGCGTGCGCCACCACCGCCCGGCGATATAGAACTTTAAACTCACGGAGATGTTTAGATAGTAGAATGTTAAAGTCATGTACCAAATACATATGGACTGGTCATTTGGAATGTACGTTAAGCCATATAACCCTCATAACTGTGGCCTAATTACCTCTGTTGTACTGTATTGTATTTATTATTATAAGAGAAAGTGCCATTTGTTGGACTGAAAGGGGAAACTGTAGGGGGAAATAAGATATACCTTAAACTTAAAAGAAAAAAAAAGGGAAGAGGATGGGGGTTGAGGGTGGCAGGGTGGGACTGGCGGGGGAATAGGGAGGGGACTGCGATTGAGATGTAACTTGAAGAAATAAAAAATAAAGGAAAAAAAAAGGTGTATCTTTTCCCCCTAAAAACACCCCCTTTCAGTCCAACAAATGTTTCTTTCTCTTATAACAATAAATACAATACAAAACAACAGAAATAAATAGGCCACAATTATGAGAGTTATATGGCTTAGCATTCCGAATGTCCAGTCCATATGTATTTGGCACCTTACTCTAACATTCTACTATCTAAACATCTCCATGAGTTTAAAGTTCTATATCTAACTCAGCTTTCATATAACTTGCATCACAATTTTAAAAACATCTTCTTAGATCCAGAACACCCTCTTGATTCCTAAACAATTCAAAATTTAACTATGAGACTCTAGCTATCTGTTCTTTTACTACCTCAGAGACCTGTGAGGGGTAAATATATCTGATTATACAGGAAGTTCAGGACCTGCAGCTTCCAAAACTAAGAAATGCTGCCTGGACATTTCTCATTTTCTCTCCATACATTACAGCATCAATCTTCAGCCATTTGGCCCTATTTCTCCGACAGACATTGATTGTAGAGCAGGAGTTATGAAGGACTTGCCTGCCCTGTCTTGGCATAGCTAGGCTGTCGACTTACCTGCTTCCAGGTTTTGTCCGTTTTGGACAGCATTCTATCTACAGTTGAAGCAAGGAATTTTTCTTACCAAGAGATAGGCTTGCCACTAATTCAACCATCTTCCACTGGAGATTCTTCAATGGTCATCTTCTACTTGGAGTAGAATAGGGGGTGCTGTCAGGAGCTGACATGTCTCGATATAAAAAAAAAATCATGAGTTAAGAAAACATCTGCAGATCTCCTGAGGTTTTTGAAGACCTCCTATCTATCTCTTATAAATAGATAAACAAATGTTGCTTTTTTGTTAGCAACTTGATTTCTGAGTAGCTTAGAAAATAACTGTGATAGACTGCCATAGTCACTAACAAAATGACACGTTTTCATGACTATTAGTTTCCATTACTTAATTATTCTAAACAGTTTATGACAGTTGGTAGCAAAAGGCCAAACCTTCACATTTCATTTTTAAGCATTACTAGGTACAATACCTTTAAAAAGTGTTACCTTTAATTTTGTATCAATATACAAAGATCAATAACAATGTGGCCAAATATAATCTTAATTTTGTATCAATATACAAAGATCAATACCTATGTAGCCCAATACAATCTTAATTTTGCATCAATATACAAGGGTCAATATCATTGTGGCCAAATATAATCTTAATTTTGTATCAATATAAAAAAATCAATACCTATGCAACACAATACAATCTTAATTTTGCATCAATATAAAAGGGTCAATATCGTTGTGGCCAAATATTAATTTTGTATCAATGTACCAAGATCAATACCAATGTAGCCTAATACAATCTTAATTTTGCATTAATATACAAAGATCAATACCAATTTAGCCAAATATAATCTTAATTTTGTATCAATATACAAAAGTATAAGGGTATATTAAATAATCTCTCCATTTTCTTAATCTTTCCTATATTATGTCTATGTCCCATTTTTTCTCAAGTCTGTTCACTCCTACTTAGGAGAGGAAGAAGGATACAGAAAAGAAAAAGAGAGAAGTCCCTGGTTCTAACTTCCAAAACCTATTTAACAAGACCAATTAATATCTTGTAATCTCTCCCCCTTAATGACAAGATTATCTATAACCCATCAAATGACCAAAGGGGGAAAAACACCCACCCCCTTCTGGGGATGGGATGTTGCTCACATAAAATGACTTCCTGTTGATTTGGGACATAGTAATCCTGTTTGGAGCCCAAATAAGAATGGAACAGTGGTTTAAAATGTTAATAGAATCATTTGATGTTCAGTCCTTTTGAGCTCAGCTATTTAAATGTCCTAAGAAGTTCATAGACAGAAGCTGAACTTCAGGGCTTTACTGAAGATCTGGCTGGAGCAGTCTATGGAGCTGAACAATCTTAGTGTTTCTGAGTTGTTGTGATTGTAGATATTTGAGGAAACAGCTATTGAGGAAGTCTGCAAGGCTGGATCGTCTGGGCTACTTGTCTTCTTTGGTGTCTGATCTGTTTTCTTCTGAGGTTTTCGTTGTCCAGTTGTCCCTGGATTACTTGGATGGATGCTTTAAATCTCCTGGAAAGATAAAAACAGAGCCCTGCCCTAATCCTAACTCTGGGACACTACGTTCTTTTGGTGGGGGGGGGGGTCAGGCAATATTTTTCCTGGAGCAAATTTAGTTTTTTGACAATATATAAAGTATTATCTTTCAATTCGGATTTAAAAAGAAATTATTTTGATATTTTGGAGCTAAATAAACCTTTATATATTTTGAGATCTCAAAGGATAATTTGTTTGAATTTCAGCATGCCTTTTGTAAATAGCTTTTAAACTTAAATCCTTCCAAATCTTATGTTCCTGTCTCTGCATTCTAAATATTGGGATCAAAGGCATGTGGTTCACAACTGATGGGATTAAAAATGAGATCCACCACCCCTGGATCAAAGTTTTTCTCTATTTAGAGCTTGTTTTGTGTCAGTCTGAACTTGAGCTCACAGATCTACTGGTTTCTGTCTCTAATGTGTTGGGATTAAGGGTGTATCCTTCTCAAATGATGGGATTAAGGGTGTGCACCATCATCACCCTGTTCCTTTTAACTCTAGAATTTATAAGACAACTAACTCTATAGTGATTCTCCTGTCTCTGCTGGAGTTAAAGGCATTGGCTAACACCATGCATTTCATGTATTTTACCTTAGCTCCAAGTGTTTTCAACTCTTGAAGGTTTAGAAAACCAGGTTGAACAGCAGAAACCTTTAATTTATTTACAGTATTTTAAAACTGTTACCTGCTTTTTAATGCCAAACCATGATAATATCCTATATATCTACAAGAAAAACTTTTAAGCCACTATCAAGTTTGTGTAATCTATGTGGCTACCTGAAGTCTAACATACTAATCTGAAATTAAGGCCATTTTTCTTTCATGCCAGTAAGGAAAGTATACCTATGGTAAATTATACTTTGAAAAATTTATATTGTACTTTTATTATATTTTTAAACTTATTAATTCTTTTCATTAAAAAGTATTTTGCTTTCTCAAGTTACTTCTAGAACATAGTGCCCTGCCTCCTCCCATCCTGGCCCCTCCCTTGTTCTCTCCTTCCCTTCTTCCCTCCTTTCCTCCCTCCTTGTTCCTCTACTTGGTACTCTCCTTCTCCTCAGATGAGGTGGGCCCTCACATATCATATTCCCTCACATCTTCCGTCTTGTGAGGGCCAAGAGCTTCCACTTGTACTGGGGCTTGATTTGACACACCACCCAGGGTATGGAGTTCCACTAACCTGCAGCATATTCCACAACTCACTGGTGAGTAATATTTTTCCTAGGATAGATAAGCCAGGTTCCTATCTATTTGGGTGTGTGAGTTGTAGGATAGTTATCCTGTGATGCATGGTTAATATCCATTTATAAGGGAATACATACCATGTTTATCTTTCTGGGACTGTGTCAGCTCACTTAAGATGAGCTTTTCTAGCTCCATCCATTTGGTTTCGAATTGCATGATTTTCTCATTTCTGATAGCTGTGTGTTATTCCATTGTGTAAATGTACCACAGTTTTTTAATCCATTCTTCAGTTGAAGGACGTCTGGGTTGCTTCCAGTTTCTGGCTATTACAAATAAAGCTGCTATGAACATTGTTGAGGCAATGTCCTTGTGGTTTCACTTCGAATCTTTTGGATATATGCCCAAGAGGGTATGGCTGGGTCTTAAGTTAGAATTATTCCCAATTTTCTAAGATATCTCCAGATTGATTTCCAAACAGTATTTTGGAAAATACTGGAGATAGAAGAACACATTGCTGGGGGAGTGTTCTTCTATCTCCACATCCTCACCAGCATGTGCTATCATTTGAGTTTTTGATCTTAGCCATTCTGACAGGTGTGAGATGGAATCTCAGAGTTGTTTTAAGTTGCATTTCCCTGATGACCAGAGATGTTGAACATTTCTTCAAATGCCTCTCGGCCTTTAGAGATTCCTCTTCTGTGAATTCTTAGCTTAGCTCTGTACCCCATTTTTTGATGGAGTTATTTGATTTTTTGGTGTTTAATTTCTTCAGTTCTTTATATATTTTAGATATTAGCCCTCTGTCAGATGGTGGGTTGGTGAAGATCCTTTCCAAGTCTGTAGGCTGCCGTTTTGTTCAAAGGACAGTGTCCTTTGCCTTAACATAAGCTTTTCAATTTTATAAGGTTATTGATTGTTTGTTTTAGTGCCTGAGCTATTTGTGTTCTATTCAGGGAGTTGCTACCAGAGCCAATGAGTTCAAGGCTTTTCCCCACTTTCTCTTCTATTAATGTTAGTGTGTCCATATTTATGTTGAGGTCCTTGATCCACTTAGACTTAAGTTTTGTACAGGGTGATAAGTATGGATCTATTTTCATTCTTCTACATGTTGACATCCAGTTAGACCAACACCATTTATTGAAGATGCTTTACTTTTTCCATTGTATGTTTTTGGCTTCTTTGTCAAAAATTAAGTGACTGTAGGTGTGTGGGTTTATTTTTGGGTCTTCAATTCGATTCCATTGGTCAACTGGTCTGTTTCTATACCAGTACCATGCTGTTTTTATTACTATTGCCATGTAGTACAGCTTGAAATCCAGGATGGTGATACTTCCAGATGTTCTGTTATTGTACATGATTGATTTAACTATTCTGTGTCTTTTGTTATTCCATATGTGTTGAAAATTGTTTTTTCCAGATCTGTAAAAAAATTGAGTTGGTATTTGGATAGGAATCGCATTGAGTCTGTATATTGCTTTTGGTAAAATGCCATTTTATTATGTTGATCCTACCTATCCATGAGCAAGGGAGATCCTTCCATCTTCTGATATCTTCTTCAATTTCTTTCTTCAGGGACTTGAAGTTCTTATCATACAGGTCTTTCACTTGCTTGGTTAGAGATACTCCCAGGTATTTTATATTATTTGTGGATATTGTGAAGGGTGTTGATTCCCTTCTTTCTTTCTCAGCCCATTTATCTTTTGTGTAAAGAAGGGCTACTGATTTTTGTTTGATTTTGTATCCAGCCACCTTACTGAAGAAGTTTATCATCTATAGGAGTTCTCTGGTAGAATTTTTGGGGTCACTTATGTATACTATCATATCATCTGCAAATAGGGATACTTTGACTTCTTCCTTTCCAATTTGTATCCCCTTGATCTCCTTTAGTTGTCTTATTGCTCTAGCTTAAGAAGATGTTTTTAAGTCGGTAATACAAGTTAGGATGGAAACTGAGTTAGGTATAGAACTTTAAAGTCATTGAGATAGATGGATAATAAAATATTAATATCAACTGCCAAGTATGTATGGACTGGACATTGGGAATGTATGTTATACCTTATAATTTTCATAATTGTGGCCTAATTTGTCTTATTGTTTTGTATAGTATTTATTGTTTTAAGAAAAAGAGCCATTTGTTGAACTAAAAGAGGGAGCTGTTGGGAGAAAAAGGTATGCCTTTTAACTTTAAAAGAAAAGGAGATATGGTGAGGGGGAAGAGGGTAGGAGGGTGGGACCAGGAAGGGAAGGAGAGAAGGGATTATGATTAAGATGTAACTTGAAGAAATAGATAGATAGATAGATAAAAATAAAGTTAAAAAAAGAAATAAAATTCAATGAACTTTCTCAAATTCAATGAAAATGAAGGCACAACATACCCAAACTTATGGGATACAATGAAAGCAGTGCTAAGAGGAAAGTTCAGAGCAATAAATGCCTTCATAAAGAAATTTGAGAGTTCTCATACTAGCAATTTAAAATCACACATAAATGCTCTAAAACAAAAAGAAGCAAACACAAGAGGAGTAAATGGCAGGAAATAATCAAACTTGGGGCTGACATCAATAAATTAGAAAAAATAGAACAATACAAACAATCAATGAAACCAAGAGCTGGCCCTTTGAGACAATCACAAGATAGACACACCCTTAGCCAAACTCATTAAAAGGCAGAGAAACAGTATTCAGCCTAACAAAATCAGAAATGAAGAGGAGGACATATCAGACACTAAGGAAATCTAAAGAATCATTAAGTCTTATTTCAAAAACCTGTGTTCCACAAAATTGGAAAATCTAAACGAAATGAATTATTTTCTTTATAGATTTCATTTACCAAAGTTAAATCAAGACAAAATAAACAATTTTAACAGTGCTATACCCCTGAGGAAATAGAAGCAATCATTAAAAGTGTGTCAACCCAAAAAAGCTCTGGGCAAAATGGTTTTAGTGCAGATTTCTACCTACAAACAAGAGTTAATGCCAATATTCCTCAAACTATTCCACAAAACAGAAACAGAAGAAACATTGGCAAACTCATTCTATGAAGCCACGGTCACATTGATACCTAAGCCACACAACTACTCAACAAAGAAAGAGAATTTCAGTAGGATCCAAGATGGTGGAGGCCCGTACGGACGCATTTTAAGCTTGGGGAAAACTGCGAATGCTATAAGACTCTGTACAAAAATATCTAAGAGACCCGACCCCCCCCCCCGTCTTACCCAACTACCCGGGGACCATTAAAAGTCCCTGGACAGGACGCTCCCTACCACTCTTGAACAAGGACGGAACCTGCTGAATCCAGGAATCAGGATACCCCTCCCCCACCAGGAGAGGCATGCCAGGTAAGTTCCAATCTGATACCCAGTGGGCAGATTCAGACCACACACAGAGATACTCTCCAGCCGGCTGCCCCCCACCCACCCACCCAGGTCTCATAAAGATGGTCTGGCTATCTGGCAAAGGCTTGCACACCTTCAGGAGTGCTCGCGGCTTGGTGGAAGAATACCCATCAGGCTGTAGATTGCAATCCACTGTGGCTTACAGGAACTTGGTCGACCATGATGCCACCCCCCAATATCCAGAGCCAGCTCCAGGGGGGGAAGGCAGATTTCACCCACCATAGGATTCAATCCTGGGCAAACCGTGAAGTCTTTTCCATTATTATTGGCCTTTTTTTGCTACTACGGACATTTCTGGTGAGGAGCCAGAGCTTAAGTGTATACAGCTCCACCCCTTTGATAAGTGAAGTCTCCACCCCAGAGGTGGGGCAGAAAAACAAACCTTACAAGAGTGGAGTCAGGCAACTCGATTGCTACACTAAAGCACCCCCTTTGAATCTAAGAATAGAAGACAACAGGAACAGACGACTAAGACAAATGGCCAAGCGCCCCAGAAAAATCAGGATTCAAGGCAGAACGACTCCAAAAAAAGAAAGCGATGCCCTTTCAGCCAACCCAGACCACATCACCACAACTGAAACACATGAAAATGATAGCAATTCTACATTACAGAAAGTGATAGAGTCCCTTCAAGAAGAACTTAAATTTATGAAGGAATTTAAACAAGCCACAATTTCACAAACGAAAACTATGGAGAACACCATTAGAGAACTTCAAAACAAGGTGGCTGAGCTTGAACACGAAAAGGACAGGGCAATAGAAGACTTCCAGGCAAAGACAAGCAAACTGGAAGAGGAAACGTACAAAACGAATAAAACCATTCAAGGCGGGCCAAGATGGCAGCGACCTACACTGACGCATTTTGAATGTGGGGAAAAAAGAGCCATAAAAAACACAGTTATTGGGCACTGTGCAAAAACTGGAGGGGCTAGACCCCGCCCCCCCGGGAACACTCACAGCTCCCAAGGGACTGTTAAAAGTCCCAGGGCAAGGCTCTCCCCATCTCTCACAGACACGGAAACCACTAAACCAGGGATTCGGGAACTCCCATTTGGAGAGGCGCCTGGTAAGATCGATCCCAACTTACAGCAGGCAGAATCAGGGTCCATTTGGCCATAGATCGCTGGCCTATTGGGCTCAACACATCAGGTTGAACTTATACCCACTTAAAAAACTTTGTGAGATAGTGGAAGGCTTAGCAAGGAACAAACAGGGGGCTCAGCGGGTGGTCCGCAGCGGCTCGTGAAGCGGAGGGCAGGAGGTTCCGAGAGAGTGGGAAGCTGGGAACACAAAGGCGGGCGGGAGGGGCTGAATCCCGCACACTTACGGTAGCGCAGCTGGGGAGGGAGCACGGCTGGCAGGGCCAAATCCCCGCGAACCCACGGCAGGTCATCTGGGGAGAGAGACAGGCGTGGGTGGGCCCAGGGATCCGTGCACCCACAGCTGAGCTGCTGGGACGAGAGGTCCACTCAGACAGCTGGAGGATCCGTGGCTTGGGGTACCCACGGGACCCATGGCGGCGCAGACAGGAAGGGAATCAGGCACAGAGTCCAGCCCTGTGGCGAGAAGCCTAGAGAGAAACCAGAAATCAGGACCATAGCTGTATCCTGGAAAATCCAGACAGATTAGGTGTGGAGCCAGACCCTGTCAGCCTCCGTGATGACAAACAAAGCCCACAGAATCTGTGCCTGGGCAAACAGGCCCATACCATCAGAACCATTACAGGCTGATAACTCAGAGTGCAACATAGGGAAGTCTGAATTGGGAGCAGTGAAACAATCCTGGTCCATTACTCACAACCTGGGAATAGGCTGCACCAGCTCACAGTGCTTCAGGTGATTAAAACCACAGTGACATTGAAATCCCCCTGTAAGCAAGGACAGATAGCCAAGTAACTCGTCCCCTGCACAAAATCATCCACTGTGGTTCCAAGCACAGAAAACAGACAGCTAAATGCATCCAATGGCGAAAGGTCAAAAAAAATAGAAATCAAGGAATTATGACTCCAAGAAAGCAGAATTATCCTAGCTCATCCAATTCGGATGACCACACACCAACAGAAACACATGAAAACATTGACAATTCTGCATTATGGAAAGTGATAGAGTCCCTGCAAGAAGAACTTAAATCTATGAACTAATTCAAAGAAGCCACAATTCTACAAATCAAAACAAGGCACAACACCATTAAAGAGCTCCAAGCCAAGGTGACAGAGCTTGAACAGAAAAAGGAAAAAGCCATGAAAGATTTTCATACAAAAACAAGCAAGCTGGAGAAGGAAATGTACAAAACGAACAAAAC